>JAOEHX010032906.1:17324-70949 GCA_025448015.1 Bolborhynchus lineola | reverse complement strand
AGAATAATCCATCCCCAGAGAGCAGCCGGACGGAGAGACGGGGAAGGAGCCGAGGAGGGAGCTCCCGCGGGCCGTCCATCCCTGCCAGGACAGCCCAGGGAAGTGCGAGGGAACCGGCAGAGGACACGCGAGGGACGGCGCGGGCAGAGGCTGCCACCTGCTGAGCAGACGGAACGGATCTGCGCGCAGCTGGATCCGTGCCTTCTAGGAGCACCAGGAAGGCGCCGGCTGTTACTTCCCTTCTCCCCCGGACACAACCACCACCATTGCCCAGGGCAGTGCTTTATAGCTTAGACAAGTTTAAAGGAATTTAAAGATGAAGAGATTTCATTCAGAGGTTCGAAAGTACTGAATGGACCACTCAGTGGATAAGGAATTGGCTGGATGGCTGTATGCAGAAAGTTGCTGTGAATGGCTCAATATCCAAGTGGAGAACAGTGGAAAGTGGTGCTCCTCAGGGTTTGGTGTGTTTAGACAGGTGCTGTTTAACATCTTTGTTGGTCACATGGACAGTGGGATTAAGTGCATCCTCAGCAAGCTTGCCAACAACACCAAGCTGTTTGGTATGGTTGGAATGCTGAAGGGAAGGGATGCCATTCAGAGGAAACTTGACACAATTGAAGGGTGGGCCTATACCAACCTCATGAAGTTCAGCCAAGCTAAGTGAAAGGTCCTGAATGTGGCCTGGGGCAATCCCAAGCACAACTACAGGCTGGGGGAGACTAGATTGAGAGCAGCCCTAAGGAGAACTTGGAAGTGTTGGTTGATGAGCAGCTCAACATGACCTGGCAGTGTGTACTCACAGCCCAGGAATCCATCTGTATCCTGGGCTGCATCAAAAGAAGTGTGACCAGCAGGTCAAGGGAGGTGATTCTGCCCCTCTACTTTGCAGTAAAAGTGGGTACAGCTCTGGGGACCGCAACACAAACAGAGCATGGACCTGCTCAAACAAGTCCAGGCAAGGCCACAAAGATGATCAGAGGACTCTAGCACCTCTCCTGTGAAGACAGACTGAGAGAGTTGGAGTTATTCAGCCTGGAGAGAGAAGGCTCTGGGGATACCTTATAGCAGCCTTTTAATACCTATAGGGAACCTACAGGAAAGCTTGAGAAGGACTTTTTACAAGGCAAGTAGTGATAAGACAAGGAGGAATGTTTTTAAACTGAAATAGATTAGACATTAGGAAAGAGTTCTTTACTGTGAGAGTGGTGGAATACTGGAACAGGTTTTCCAAAGAAGCTGTGGATGCCCTATCCCTGCCTGTGCTCAAGTTCAGCTTGAACTGGGCTTTGAGCAACCTGGTCTAGTGGAAGGTGTCCCCACCCATGGCAGGGTGTTTGGAACTAGATGATCTTTAAGGTACCTTCCAACACTAACCATTATATCATTCTATGAATTATTTAATGACCACTATCCATTCTTGGATAAATGAGAGGGCACTGTCAGGGCACTTATGCACCTTTGTGTCCCAAAGTACAGTAATGGGTGGTGTCCTCATGTCTTAGAGACAAAACTTGAACCTCAAAACCCTTTGAGATCAGCCCAGATCACAGCCATCTTGCTATATTATGGAAAAAGGCCCTCTAGCACTCTGCCTTAAAAGTCGTGCTTTCAGTTTGGAAAGGAACTTGAACTAAAACCACTGAAAAGCTATCCAGAGAACACTGACTGTACATTACGTTTGTGATTGTTCCCACATCCCTCGTAATTCTCAACCACAGCTCTGTACTAGAGACTCAGTAAACATGGTGGGCACTGTTTGTCTTGCTAGCAGTGGGAGAACAGGAATGTGAGTTTCCCTTTTAAGTCCAAATTCAAAGTATCGACAAACAGTAAGAAGGGAATGTGAGTTTTGAGGTTGTATCTTCCCTCAATAAAACTAACACCAAGGCTTTTCCCAATACAGTTTTATTCTTCTCACAAATTAATTTGTATTGTTTTCCTTTCTTCTCCTCCATATAGGAAATATGCCTACAGCTATCTCACAATCTCACATTTTTATATGCTTGTCATGTACAGAAACATTTCATCCTCTTTGTATTCAGCACTTCATTCCTCAGCCATGTGTTTTCAAGAACTGGCAGCCTGCAGGATGACTTTAAAAATCAGTTATTTCATGTTGCAGCAATCCTGTATCACAGAGCTGTCTTGAGCTGCTCTTCCTTTCTCCTGGTGCCACACTTCAATAATGACCCTGTTTCTGTCTTCTCACAGGTGTCTGGTTGACTTGCAGGGCAGCAGAAGTTACTCTGCAGTTTGCAGTGTGGGTAAGCAGCAAAATGGCTTGTGGAATTTCTGAATGCACTCTAGCTCCTGGGATCACTTTCGATTCTCAGGACTGAGGTCAGATCATCCTCCTAGCCTTTCATTTCTGTGTTCTGGTTCTTCTACTGTTCTTAAATAACAATTGCTCTGAGTTTACTATTTAAATAACAAATACAAGTGTTTTTGTAAATCTTCGGCTTCCTGAGGAAAGAGCTTCCCCTTTGTAATCTGTTCTTAAAAACGTGCCAAGTCAATCACTGGGCAAGTTTCTGTTTCTATTTCTACTTGCTTTTCCGACACTGGGTTATGGTAAATCAGCAGTCCTGTGTTGGGGTTTTTTTTGTCTGGATTTTTCTTTATGTGTTGATTGGTTTTTTTTTGGTTCCCCCCATGAGCCCTGGTTTGAAAACGGGGCCAGAAGCAGGAGGCAGTGGAAAGCTGGGTGTATTTCCATGGGCTGGCAGAACTAGATCACTTTTGATCCCAGGTCCAGGTACTTTAAGTTTGATCAGATGGCTCTATGCTGCACTGCTGACTTTAACACAGACATATACCCACCCCTTTGTAAAACCAACTGCACAACAGAATCAATCCCCTTATTTGATGCAGTGTTCCAGTTGAGAAAAAATTGTGATGCATGCTATCCCCTGGAGATAATGGCAGTCTGGGTTCAGCCTTGCAGCCCTTGCAGAAGTAGAATATGACTCAAGGACTTTCTTTTTCAACTGTCCTCATTACACTGAGGTTGGGCAATTCCAGTGTGATGAAAGAAGAATGTTTCATTCTGTTTCACTGCCACAAATTTATGAGGTTTGGTACGTCTGTTTTAAGATCTGTGTAGTTCAGATCAGTTCTACAAATTGACCCACTGAAGCCCTAAGAGATGTTCAACCTCAGTTTCTGCTGTCCAGATGCCTCACTCTGAGAGATGAAGCCAGAAGCTATGAAAAGCCAAAGGTCAAGTCAAGCACCAGTGAACATAACATACCTTTAAGCTACATGTATGCCTTCCTGGGTGGGACATGGTACAGGCCTATCAGGGCATGTGAGAGTATGGAGCTTTCCTTCCTTCCTGTCTTGACTGTGCTTCTACTGAACTGCAAGCTAGGAAAGATGGCATAGCCTACACAACTGCCATGCTGCTTTTTTGAAAGGCAGACATTTTATTCTCTTATGTATGTAGAGCCTGGCCAGAACATGGCAATGAGCAGCGCACTGTTGTAGGGTGTCAGATCTGTACACAGATAGAACTGACACAAGTCATTTATGCAGTGCTATGCCTTAATCAGTTCATAGGTGCATAGGTCTGATGTATGGCTGTTAAACCATGCAGCTATAGCAGCCTGAAGGTTTTCCTTTGAAAAGCAGCACAGCGTGGGGATTTTGGCAGTATGGTAGTGGCAAGATGATTGATCAGATACTTAGAAAGGTTAGAGGCAAGAGGCTCCAAAGTGCGATGGAAGGTTTTTCTGAATGCTTAGTATCTGGGTGGTGCTTGAAACCTGGGGAAGAGCTGTACAACTTAAATGGTGTCTGAGCTTAGCAACAAAACATGGCCTGTGCCCTTCAGACCTTTGACTGGTCAAGTCTATGAAAGGCTTAAGGATTTTAAAGCTAATCCAAGGCCTGCCTTTCCTTCCAGGCTATCACTTAATGCCAGACAGATTTCCAGCTGGTGTTAAGGTACACACACTGCCCTCCGAAGCACTTCACTCCTAGAAACGTGACCTCTTTGAGTGAAGCCTCATGGCTGTGGGTGCCCTGCATTGCCCCAGGGTCAACTGCCAGCACCCAGCACCCTGCTGCCAGACCTGCCCTCCCCTTTCCACACCTCTATGGCTGGTGCCAGTGCTTGGACTCTACTCAGCATCAGCACACGCTGGCTGGCACATGGGAGCAAGCCCAGGCAGCCCCCTCATGTTCTGGCTGAGTCTTGACTCAGCTGCAGATTCTGTCAATCTATGGAACTGGTGCTGGAGCTAAAGAAGAAAGAACCCCTGCTCTCTGCATGAGCTGGAGAAATCCAGCCTTTCTACCGAGGTCTCCTCTGCTGTTAGAAGGCTTTGTGAGACTTTGCATAACTGGGTGTGTGATTGCGAAAGCCCTCGCTGCAAAGCAGCTAGCGCTGCTGGGTCTTTGCATGTGGGAGCAGAACCCTCTGTGATGGAAAAAAGGGGAGGTGAGTTTTTTCAGGAGAGCGGTCTCTCCGATTTACTAACCCAAGTAAAAGAAAACCTAAAAATGACACCTGTAGTGTGCACGATAAGAAGAAAAGATGGAAGCCACACGCTATGTGGATTTTCTATTTAATTACAAAAATGTTTTCATTGTATCAGTTCCTACCTTAGAAAAGCTAGTATTGCACATTTGCCTATGGAGACCTCATAGCTCCTGCAGGCTGCCTTCCAAAAACCGTGGCACTGCTGTGCTGCTTCAGCTCCTGCTTCTTTGCTGGCTTTTAGCATTAGAAAAAGCTTGCAGTCATTGCAGAGCATGACAGACATAACTTTTACTTAGCACTATGAGTTTTTACATGGAAAACCTTCACACATATATACATATAAATACACATACATAAACAAAACTATATACACACACACAGGTGCTTTTATAGAAGGGAGAAATTCCATTTACAGTAGCCTAGGATTTAATTACCCAGCAACACCTTTGTAATTCAACACTATTCAAAATTAATTAGGTGTGTATTAGATAATTTATTGTTGTTGTTGTTCAAGTATTCTTCATGGTATCTTCCATAGAATCTCAATACCAGAAATTTCACTTTGAAAAATGCAACATCCCACAAATTTCATGTAAGCAAAACAGTACATCACTTAGGTAACACAGAAGCATACTATATCATAATTTCTTCTTCCTATATCTGGACACTTACATAGTACCTTTCAGTAAGTAAGCCATAAAACTTCTTCTCCCAGTTCTTAATAACCAAAAACCCCCTTTATTTAAAGGAGAGATATTGCTACAAAAATCATAATTACTCCTTGTTCATACTACAACTTCCTTGAACCAACCACTACTGCCAAAGAAAATGGCATTTAAAAGCTTTGTTATCTATATTATTAGAAAAATACCAATTCAGTCAAATGACTCTGTGCTATGTCTCTTCCAAACTACCAGAATATGTGTTTTACCTAGCTCAACACTGTCATTGCAGAGTTTCTATATGCCTGAGTGCTCCCTGTGTTGCTTTGTTGAGTGTCATCATTGTACAACTATCCCCCTTTACTCAGAGTTGGAAACAGCTGCCTGTAGTTTTCTCTCAATACGATCAGCTACAGCACACATCTTAAGGTTTCTCAGGCTTCTTATCAGTGTTTCATAGGTTCCACTCATTCCATGTCTTTGAAGCCAGGCTTGAAATAAATGGATCTTCCGTTCAGATGTTTCACTATTATCATGAATAATCTCATCTATTTTGGTTTCTGGTACCTTCTGATAACGCACAAATTTCAGTATTTCTTCATATGTCATCTCCTCCACAATATCAGCAATATAGATGCTCAAATCAACATCTAAAAGCATAAAAGGAAATTAATGCTCTGGTAACTTGTATATCACTGGTTTTTATCACCTCCTCTCAGAGCTGATGATTTTTGTATCCAAAACAAATGCAGTTTCAGGTATTCATGACCCAGACTATTTTAAATGTGATTTTTTTAAAAAATATATAGCTTTTACATGTTCCTACCAAATGCTAGGTAATTCATTGCTTCCTACCACTTGAAATAAAATATCAATTTTCTCTGTAAGCTATTCTGTCTTTCTCTATCATTAAAATCTGGTCATCCTTCATGTACTTGTTTTCATCAAAAGAATGCTGGGAAAGGTCCTGGAACAGGACAGGTCTTTTGTTCTAATACAGCCTTGGAGCTTATGTTCTTTTCCCACTGTGTGTTGCTAGTGTGGATTTGCCCTTGAACATTAGGTAGGTTTGTGTTTCTGTGATCCTACCTCTGCGTGTGGGATTATTCCGTTATAATTATCCATGATTCTAGAAATTCTGCCGCCTAGTGTCCGTATCCCATGCAGAACAGGACTTCACCTGTTGTCAAATAGTAATTGCAGTTGCTTCCTCTACAACAGAAATTTCTCCTGAGGCAAAACTTTCATGACACCAACAAAATGCTTGAATAAGCCCAATACGAACTGGCATTTTTTTATAAAGTGTTCACTGCTGCACTAGAATGATAGTTTCAGTCAATGGCAAAGTCTACACAAAAATATCCTTTTTCTCAGTGCATGTCTCTACTTTTCTTCTTCTACTGAATTTTGAGAAATTACTTGTCTCTTACCTTGTCTGAGAGGTGCAATCTCCTGAAAAGAGAAGCAAGAGAGCAATGAGTAGAAACAATCTTTGTAAAACACTGACCTTTTATGAGAGGATAAACATATTTCATGACAAGTGATTTCTGTAATTTTCTTTTAGTTTTCTCCATGATTCCCCTGATTGAGGAGTGAGGGAATGAGATTGGACAGACAGACCTCTTCTGACCTGAGTGAGGTTGAGGAATCATCTCACCATCTCTATAGCTTAAAAGTACGCACTGAGACAGGTAACCTGGGGCACTAGAGGCCTAATAATTCATGAAGTTTTGACCTTGGTCATGTAACATAGGGAGTATGTTAACAAATCCTGCAGAAATAATCCAGGGTTTCTCTTACTTCTCCACAAGAATCCTCATGGTAAAATTCACTTCAAAAATGTCATGAGAGAGAGGAATGCACACGTTTGTGGAATCCCACTGTAATTTAAATGGAACAAAGTTTCTTGCATGAAGCTGTTTTTTTGTGATCTAAGCAACAATACTCACATCAGAAATGCGTGGCTGGAGGGGTTCACTGAGCCTTTCCCTTCTATTAGCCCACTTCCATTTTCCCAAGCCTGAAACAAAGAAGCATTTTTAAAATCCAGGACAGAGAATATATCTCCTCTGGATGCCAAAAATATAAACTACATCTGAGTAAGCAGCTGAATATCTTATTCAGAGAATGATAGCTATAAGGACTAGGAAATTACTTACATGCTAAGTATATTCCTCCAGCTGTTAGAAGTAGTAACAGAATTCCCAAAAGTATGGCCCACCATAGTTCTCCTGTTCCTGTTGGAACATTGGAAACATTATCTGAGAGTTGAGTCAAGAAATGCAGAACAGCAACATTCTCTAAACTTTAAACAAGGTTGCCTCAGATTATAAAAGCCTTTCTGTTGTCTCTTAATGGCAGAAGCTACCTTTTTGTTGAAGTCTTACCTATCATGAGTCACCCCTAAAAAGGAGTAATTGCTCCTACATTTATACAGTGATCAAAGGCAAAGAGAAATCATGCTTCACAGGTCAGTACAGGGTCCAACTCTCAAAATAGAGCAGATGCTAGACTATGCTAAGTTTTGAAATGGTACCTTTTGTTCCGCAAACAGTGTCTGAAGTCTTAGTACATTGTTTTTCAATTACACCGCTTTCACATCTGCAGAAGACATGAACAAGAACTATCACAGGATTTGTATCTCTCTTCATCAACACTCAAGAGAGCAAATCAAAATCTTCTAACACTTTTTATCAGTTAAATATTTCATATGTGAAGATTTTTTGAGTTTGTAATTTAATAGGTATGAAAATGGTATGGAAAGGTATGGGAGTGGAAAAAGGTGTGGAAATTATTTTTTAGATGTAACAGTAGATCACGCAAAGACATTAGAAAAGCTGAGAAACTTCATTGCCTTTTTTAAGAAGTATATAAGCAGACTTGGTGGATGTACACAAGTTCTTCTGCATGACTTTGGAAAGCCTGCATGGACACAAGTTGAGTGAGCTAAGTCAGCTTAACAAGCTAAATGCGGAGGGAAACTAATATTTTCCCTCATCTTATATACTGACTTACTCTCTGTCTTTAAACTGGCTAGGAAAAAGTGTGACAACATAGAATATTAGCAATTTTATATGAAACGATGAAGGTATAAACTTACATGGTACATGGATCGCAATGCCTACATGGTACAGAAGAATTGCAAAAATGGTTCTTTGCACAGGCGCATTTTGTGTTCTGTGCCTGGGTACAGTTCTTTGCAACCTCCAAACCTAAAATATATTTCTTAAAGTTTGTTAGTTTGAAAAAGCAGGTCTTCAGAGCAGGCCTCTGCATACAAGCTCTTGTCCTCATGCTCGGATGCCTTTAGCTCTATCACTGTTAGCGCAGGTGAGGATTAATTGCAAGAACAGCATAGCTGAAAGTACGAAGATGGCAAAGAGACCTCTGCTGGCCAAGACCTCAAAAAACGGATCACAGGGTAAAGTACTTCCTAGAAGAGGACTCATCTTGAGTGGCCAAATGTTGTCAGCTGCTTTTTCCCATCCAGAAGTGTAAAGCCAAAAGGAAACCTAGATCACACAGCCTATCTCCCTGCTTGATGTCAGAGACAGGTTCTTTACTCTCCCTGTCAGAAAACAAGTTTTATCTCTTCTTGTGGACCTCCAAGGTAGGTGAGTAATTCCATTTTCTCTAGCTAACATATTCCCTACTTCAGTATCAAAAGAAATGTATTTATTTTCTCCTACCATCAGTGTAGCTATCTCCATCTATGAAACTTTATTTCTGCATTAAATATCACTGTAGTAGGAAAGGTGATTTCATAGTCATATAGGAATAGAAGTGAATTTTGAGTTACCATAATCAGTGCCTTGCTGGACACCAGGTTATATTTCAAATTTGATAAAGCTCTACAGTAAAACCAGTGCTGAAGCCATTCATGGACATCTCAAACATGAACAGTCCTAACAATGGTTCTCATGGAACTTCACTGGCAGTTTTCCTCCTGCCTGGTCTTTTCTACTGACTTCTCTTCTGCTACATTATTGTCCATGGTATTATATGACTAGTAATTCCATTAGTCGCAAATTTTTTTCCCTTCAGTTTAACAAATAGTTTCCTTTGTGGCTCTGTTCAAAATATCTAATTGCTCCGCTGCATGGTTTAGTGGGAGGTGTCCCTGCCCCTGGCAGGGGGGTTGGAACTAGATTATCTTAAGGTCCTTTCCAACCCTAACTATTCTTTGATTCTATGATTACCCATCTAGAAATGCTTATTATAGTAGCTAATGAAAAGAGCTACCTCTCCATTCACAAAACTTGATTTTCAATATGAGGAATGCAGAACTAGCATTTCCTAAATCCGAGTGCATTAGAACTTCAGGACAGCTGGTAGAACTGGTAGTAGATCAGGATAATCAATTGGAAAAAAAAAAAAAGTATGGTGGATATTTATGGAACAGGTTACGAATTTCTGGAACCTGGTGCCCTGACAGGTTCATGCGCAAATGGCTCAGAGATAGACTCTAAAATGACTAGGTAGGAATAGACCTTCTAATGTCCTTTCCCACAGCTGTGGATGCTGGTAGACTTAGCAGGGAATAGACCTCAGAAAGTATACAGGTTTTGTCATGTTTTCTGAGAATAGCATCTGCTGAACTCAGAATACTGAGGTAGATGGACCACTGGTTTGACCCAGTAAGGCATGCCTCTTAATCTCCCAATTTGACCCTATATCCCACACAGCATCTTGAATGTATAAAAGTCACCATTCTATTAGCTCCAGCAATTTGAAATAATATTATTAATTACATAAATTACTATGGAGGAAACCAGTGGGAAATCTCCTACCCCTGCTTTTACAACATCCCTCTTCTTTTAAATAAAGGAAAAAGAAGAGTGAGAACTTTTCTTCCATAATTCTAATCAGTTTGTATAGGGTCTGCCTTGGGTGAGCATAGGCACATAAAAGGAGAAAAAAATGGACCAACATGGCTTGTTCTTTTTGCTACTTTGTGCTGCATGAAAGGGAACTGGAGAATAAACTTACGACTTAAAAATGAATTCCTGCATGTACTACCACTAAAACACATGCTTGCTATCCACTATTCAGGGATTGTGGAAATTTTTCAGTCAAAGGCTGTATCAAAGAAGAGCATTGCTACAGTAGCTATTTCTACAGACGTACCAAATACGCTGTCACATGAAGAGCATCTCAAGCACTTGGCCAGATCATTGACATGATCTATGTACTCCTTTCCATTTTCACAAGAAACACAGTGTTTGCTAGTGTCTGTTGGGCAGCTGATGTTTTTAACAAAACCTGTACAGAGAGAAAACCGAGAATTAGGATTTGCATTATCTTTGGACAGAAGCCATCAGCTTTAAGACCTATGCCAGCCTTTCTTCTTAATCCGTAATACTTTCTGATTTACAAATATGGACAGAATCTATATTCATTACACATATGTTTATGCTCTTCGGGAATGTAGCATACACAAGATCGGATTATCCCCCTTCTCCTTCCAATTTAGGATACACCAAACAAACCTGTATATTTGAAATTGGATAACCCATGAATATATGTGGTCTTGCAGGCAAAAGCCTGTGCTTGCAATTTTTTAATCTCTTTCAAAGATGTGTATGAAATTCTTTGCTCTTTTGTGACAAGCCTGTTTTCTGAGAACTACCATCTGTAGTAAAAATTTCCTGGTTCACTCAGCTCAAGAAATACTTTTGAAGTGTCTCATGGCCTCTAGCAGAGAAAGATACAGCTAGAATGTAGCATTACCTCCAGAAAACCACAGCATGCCACTTTGCTGCCCAAGCAGAAAGAAACTGTGCATGCTGGTTTTCCACTCTTAATGACTTTTCAACAGTCTTATAATGATACTTACCAGGTTTACATTTCTTGCAACACTGAACATCTAGACTGTATTCATCCCACTTACAACTAATTTGCCTCTTAGCAATGATCTTTCTTGTAATTAATTTATTATATGTTACACGCATTATAGCTTCAGTCTCATTTTTGCACCATGTTTCAATAATTAAGGCCACCACCTGCGAGAGAAGAACAACAAATTACATTACAAAGTCTGTCAAGGTCCATAGGTGTGTTTTACTGCTGGCAAAGTAGTAAGTAAAGTTTCATCAGTACCATTACTCTATTGCTAAACATACTGATGATATTCACCCCTTTATTAAAGGTATTCATTACTCCAGAAGAGATAATGGATAATAAGGACACAGATTTAATGCTATGAACACTCCCACTACAGGTACTCATTGAACATTAATGCTTAAGAACAACCCCACATATGGGTATTGTTATAACAGATTATCACATGATTAATTATAGTTCAAAGCAGTCCTTGTCTTGAAGAGTTTTAAGTCTTAATTTCGAAGCTGAGCTCTACATTCACTGTTCTTGCTCCTCTTTTCATTGAATGAAAAAGTGTTTTGTATTTTATAAAAGGCTTTGATACACACTGGGAGGGATACTGAAGGTGGGGGGAAAATGATGCCTGGGAAGAAATAGT
This sequence comes from Bolborhynchus lineola, assembly GCA_025448015.1. Classification (NCBI taxonomy): domain Eukaryota; kingdom Metazoa; phylum Chordata; class Aves; order Psittaciformes; family Psittacidae; genus Bolborhynchus; species Bolborhynchus lineola. Next base: position 59,320 of record JAOEHX010032906.1, on the reverse strand, counting down.
GCCACACTACTGTCCTTGGCGAAGCAGCAAAACAGGCCAAGCTGTGAAGGAGAGGGGTGGCAGGGTACATTTTCTGCAAAGGAGATTAGTGGGGAATGAGGCACAATACAAAGATTCCAAATCCTTAACGGTACACTGCATGGACTAAAAATCCCACCAATCACAGATTCACTCACATTTTTAATCAGCAAAACTTTGACTGGACTAATTTATTTTTAATCTTGCCTTAGCTATTTGAAAGAGGTTAAATCTGAATGGTTGGTTATCTTTGAACACTTTTGAATTGCAGCTTAATATAAATTTGACCATATCTGCTACTGCTAATGATAAGGGATGTATATATTCAAAGATTTCTCATTGAATCTGGCGATGTTTACTGGCTGATTAACTCAATCTTCATGATTTTGAGTGAAACTGCTTGGATGCCAACCGTAACTTTAGTTAGAAGCAGAAAACTCTTTAATTGTCTTAAATATTAACTTACTGAAAATGGGTTTGGACTTCAAACTGGGCTCTCAAGTGAAGCAAGTGGTATCTGTGGCTAATTAAGTGAAGTTACCAGTATGGCCACTGTCTGCTGACTTCTACATGTAGCCACTTCTTTTGACCCCCTGATCTATTCAGAAATGAGAAGGTGAAAAGCATTTTTTTTTCCTTAGCAGCCACCTGTTTTAAAATGTATTTAATGTTAATTACTAGTCTAAAATGAGGAACACTTTCATTGCACCTGGAGGAGAAGCTGCTATAATACAGTATAGTACTTGAGAAACTGTGGGTATAGATGCTCAGCCTGTCACTTCCCCCATTCAGTGCTCTGACTCTCTTCCTGCCAGAGCTTTGAGGGTGCTCTTCTTGGAATCCCAGTGAAACAATGCTAAAAGGTCAAAGTTAACATAAGGCCTTAATAGAAACTGTCAAATGGATATGCCAAATTAGTGTGATTTGTTTCCTTTTGCCTTGGAGAAACATCTCACTAAAAACTGGGGTAGAAATCTGATTAAAAGATAACTAAAACGCCTCACCTGCCTACAAAGCCACACCTGGCAATGCTCTGCACCCATGGGACACCCCCCATCCTGCTTTCAGCACCCAAATCTCCTCTTTTTGGAACAGAGAAGTCAAGCCTTTTGCAGGAGGGTCAGGGGAGAAGAACCCTGGGCAACAGCAAAGAGAAAAGGGAGATTGAAGATTATCACAAACATACCCACAGACAGCATCTGAGCACAGCAGAGAAACTGAAGGACACTAGCAAAGCACATAGCACGCACAAAGCAAGCAAACATCCAGGGTCATGCAGAAAATGGGATATAATGAAGAAGGAAACATCTTTCTAAATGACTAATGTCAGTAAAACTTAGCTGATTTTTTGGGGATGTGTTTACTGAGCATCTGCAATCACAGTAAGTGCACAGACATAGCCTTCCCGATGCAAACATACCCCTCCACTGCCTACTTACACTTTTATATAAATGAGCTACGCTGATACAGTGCTGGAAGACAGAAATGTAACACTTTTTGATGGAAGCCCTTTGCTGTTGCTCACAGAGATGGACTTCCTGGTACACTTACAAGAAGTAGGGATCACTTCTCAGAACTGTACTTTTCAGCAGTGTAAACACCAACATTGGCAAAAAGCAATCCAGTTACCATACAAAAATTTTGTTTTGCCTTATAGAAAAAAAGAAGTCAACAGTCATTTACCTTCCTGCATGTGACTCAAACACTTTCCTTTCTGCCACTGAGCAGCTTCCCTTCCACTGCCAGTAGTGGAAAGGAAACACTTCAGGGGTTTTTACATAGGCGGGGTGATAGGTGCTTTTTCACAACATGTACATTCAAACAGCAGCTGTGTGCAGCCTAAAATGACTCACAAAGGCTCTATTCTACCTTCCCCACCTTAACCTAAAATATGGTTGCCATAAGTAAACAGTAAACTTAGATCGAACTAAGCAGTTAATGGGAATAAAATAAACCAACCAGGGATATGTATAAGCTTAACAGAACCCATAAGAATTATGATGTGCCCAATTTTTTTGTTTCTCTCCTTTTGCATTGCCTGGGCATTAAGAGACCTCTCCTTCACTCCTACAGAGCCCTCCAAAATTCTTTCACCAACAGGCTTCTAAGGAGACTAACAAACTCTGTTTTCATCTGTGTTCCCAGGGCAGAGTGACAGGAACTTCTTTTTCTTTAAAAACTTGTGTGACTTTGGGATTTGCAGGCCTTTGATTCTTCCTGTGTCAGAGTATTCTTCATAAAGGGTCAATTGCCTTCAACTGAAAAATTTCATTATGGGTTTTTAATCTCAGCTCTGGTGTGTGAACATGCTATTTGCATACAGGACTTGTGAAAGCTTTATAACTTTTAACCCGGGGGGAAAAAAAAAAAAATTGTCTCTGCTTTCTCCTGTTATCTTTATAACACATTTTATTCTTGGCAAGCGACTCATCTGTAATCCATAGATGCCTATGGATGAGAAGGCCAATGCCTTCAGAGGTTGGTGGCCTAGTTTTTCACTCTGCATTTGTTACATGGGGCAATATGTATGAGCTCATCAGGGGCTTTCTGGGTGTTAAAAATGCTGCAGGAGAGGGGCTTTTTCTTTCTTTTTGGCGTAGTGGAAGCTGAGAAAAATGAGCTCATTTTCTGAGGTCTGACTTTCTTCTGGTCCTTTTGACCAATGGTTGCTAGACTTAGCCCCATTTTAATGCAGTTTTCTAAGTAACTAGTCTCCCTTGCATTAACCCTTTCAGGTTAACTCTTTTTCAAAGGCTTTTACAATTTCACTTTTCCAAGTAATTTCACACTGCCTGATAAGAGGATTCTCTACTTTAGCTCTTTTACTGTGGTAATTTCTGCTTCCAAGCCAGAAGGTGGTAGTTAGCACCAAAATAACAAATAAAAATAGTAGGTTATGTTCCAAAATCTCTTATGGTATTTCCCCACGACTAGAAGCATCTAATGCTGCTTAAGTTTCGAGAGAGATGCATGTGTCTGTGAGAGTAAAAAGCCTCTGTTACTGTCCACTGCTGTTTCAGATCTTGGCTGACCCACCTGCAAATTACAGCAGTATATTGGGAGGAAGGGTTTGTATGGTTGGTCATTTTGTTTGATTGCTTAGGTTTTATTTGGTTTGGGATTTTTTAGGAGTATGGTACTAGTAAATACCTGTTAAATACTATACAATTTGGGAGAGCTGGAGCAGTATTAACAGCTCCCACCTTGCTTTGTGATGTTGTGACTAAGGATGAACAAGAGCTGGACAGCATAGAAATTTGGCAGTTCTTCCCCCTTTTGTAGTACAATAGAGTCTTCTTGCTAGCACTTTCTCTTTATTCAGTGAGTTGTCTTGAAGATAAAGGCAGTTCATTATGGAAACATGAGCAGACAAACATATCCAGAACTGGGGCCTTATACTTTTCACTTCAGTCTTGGGTCACCCCATGACTTTATGGCTATTTATATGTATACCTTTAAATGCGTGCATTAGTTTTCTGGGAAATGAGAAATAAGGGTCAGTGCAGTAATGTAGGAGTCCTGTTTTCAAAGGCATGTTTTCTAAATTTCCAGAAAACTGCTGATCTGTAGGAATACTGGACAGTTATGAAACATTTCAATAACACTTCACTCCCTCGAGATGGCCTATTCCTTTGAGAATCTGTCTCTGAGCACTATGTGGTTTTGCAGCTTTACAGGGTAAGGTTAGATGTTTTCTCATTACATTGGCCATTGCTATTTTGCATGACTGTCCCTGCAACTGCTGCTACTTCATTGCAAAACTGAGGTCCCATCCAACAAACTAATGTTCTGGTTTAATCAAACTACTATGACAAAAGCTGCTCAAGTTTACTGATTTAGAAGTAGTGGAACATCATGCTAATGAGAAAAAGAAAACCACATTTTTTTGTTTAAATGGAAAGCATATCAGGAGTGCTACAGTCTTTCTAAGGGGTGCTGAAATTTGGGAACAAGTAGAAATAAGAATAGAAATTATATTTATTCTCTGAGAGCCGCATGATAACAAAAAGTATTTTTTCATCTTCATTTTCATTCTGGACAGTTCCAAGATACTACAAAATATCTTTTAGTAGCTAGACTGACATTTCTGCCAGCTGTTTGTTGCTCCTGTACCGAAACAGTACACACTTCTCAGCAAATTAAAATCCTTCTTTGTATTAAACTATGCTCTGGTGTTTTGTGCAGAGGCAGGGATATAATCCTCTGAATCACTTTAAATAGTTTGCTGCCTGTTATATAGTAAATCAGATCAGAACTTGAGTAGTTTTTACCTTAACACCTGATTTTAACTTACCAAACCCCAAAGGAAACTGTGCTGTTAACAACATAACCGCACTGTGAAGAGATTTTGAATGTAAACTCCAGTGACTTCTCTCTGAAACAGGTGAGAACTGCGGCTGGGGAAGCCACATAATGCTCCATCGCTGGCGATGTTCAAGGCCAGGTTGGGCAGAGCCTTGGGTGGCATGGTTTAGTGGGAGGTGGGAGTTGGAACTAGATGATCTTGAAGTCCTTTCCAACCCTAACTATTCTATGATTCCATGATTCTGTGATTCTATATTGCATCCACACTTCCAGGCAGGCCATGGCTCGGCCATGCAGCAAGGATTATTGTGACCTGCCTGATCCTGCTACCATGCCTTGGGCTCTCAGATATCCCATCGCAGGGCTTTTGGAGCAGGGCTGCCTCAGGGCAGCTCAGCAGAGCCAGTGCATCTGCCCCTTCCTGGATCTCCTGCCTGGAGCTTGCTGACACTACAGCCCTTTTGGCCGGATACAGCTGTACCAGTGCAGGTCCCTGTGCTGCAGAGACTGACACACTTCATGACCTTCCTCATCGACGGTAGCCCTTCTAAAGTGATCATTTACATAAAATAAATTTGCTGATAACAGACATGCTCTGAAGCTGCAGACACTCATACTCTGCATCCATATGGGATGACTAAAGCAAGGAAGGCCCTGCCCCAACACTTCCAATAAATGCTGAGTTTCATGCCACTGGACTTGGAACTATTTTTCTGGGTCACTGTCGGTATGGTTCAGACTCCCCTGCCACAGGTATTTGCTTTTCTGTTGCTTTACCAGATCACTTCGCTACAGAACCGCTGAGGTGCAGCACAGGTCCGGCTTCCACTCATGCGGAACTTTGCCCGGGCGGATACCCAGCCAGTGCTGCCTGCGCCTGGACGCCGAACCCGCTCAGCTAGCGCCTCCGGCCGAGTCCCCTCACTACTGCGGCACACGACTGGGGTCCCTGATACCGGTCTGCATCCATCCCCTTTCCCTTCCTCTTCCCGCCTCTTTCCACAGTTCCTACTTCCCTTGCCCTGACACTCCAAGAAGTGACAGTGAAATCATAACTGCCTAAACATGAAGATGAGTTTCTTAAAGGGAAAGGAGAAATCGGCTGAAATCTCAACACAAACGATTGTCGAGCCCGGCGGCGGTCAGGAGCCCGGCGGCGCTCCCGGCACTGCTCCAGGCAACCCTCCTGGCGGGCAGCCCCGCGGCGCGGCGGCAGCTGCCCAGCCGGTCGGTCCTCGCAGCCCGCCCCACCCGGCTCCCCGCCTCCCGTGCCGCTCACCCGCTCGAGCAGGCACTTACGAGGAACAAGGAAAGGAGTCGCCGGACCATACTGCCAACACCGTACACCGTCCCGCACCCGGTAATGAGAAAGCGCTTCCCGGCGCAGCCGCCGGTAGCCTCCGCCCCGCCCACACTCGGCTCCTCCCATGTTTGCAAACACGGCCCTCCCGGCCCCGTCCCCGGCCCGCGGCTGGAGGGGCGCCTGAGGTCCGGGTCGGTAGCGGAAGGAGGTGCCCGTGCCGCGGCAGCAGGAGCGGGCCCCGGGTAGGGGCTGCGCCCCCGAGTGACCCCCAGGCACAGGACGGGAATTTCATCCCGCGGCAGCCCCTGCTCTTCGTGCTGAGCTTCCCTCTGAAAGTGGGGCGCGGGCACGCCAGCGGCTTCTGGGTGTCGTGGGCACCGTGCGTTCCAAAGGGATCTTAAGTCTTTGGGCTGTGTGGGGCTCGGGTGCACCAGTGAGCAGATTGTGAATGCCAGACATGGTCCTAAAGCCGCGAAGCAAAATGCCAATAGACTTTGAGCTGGGCATAAGATGCTTGACACTCTTCAACTGCTGGTAGAGCAGTTGCGCACTCAGTATTGGGTAAAGGCACACTCAGAGAAGGGAGCCCTGAGTCCCTAAGAGTGGAATAGACATTCAGAACAGGCTATAATTCATTGCAGCAGAAGATGCTGCCTTTTGCTGTCCTGTTGGAAGTATTGCTCAAACCTGTGACTTGTATTTTGCAGCTATTTCTAGTCACTTGTGGTTTTCCTGAAAACCTCCTTCCAGGGGTTTGCCATGCCGGTGGTAGTCTGGCCTCCTTCATAGTGTTAGAAATGAAGTGATGGTGTCAGTTGTTGGTATGTGTTTTGATCTTTCAGGTTTTGATGTGATGCCTTTGCCTTGAGAGCACCCTGGTTGCACTTGAGCTGGCATTTTCATTTTAAACACCATCTTTCAGTGGTTTAGTACTCAGATTTTCAGATCTTCTGCTGGTATGGCTCTTCGCTGCCCTACAGCTAAGCTGGGTTTGTAACATCATCAAAAAATAGCTGCTGTTTTAACTATTTCACGCTTTTTAACCACTTCCGGATAAACAGAAATGTACTGCTGACACATTTTTAGAGGTGCTGCCTTTGGAGTATCCTTCAACAACCAAATTTTTGCCTTCCAGTGGCACTATGGAGCATGACGATCAAGAGGCACCTCTCCTGGTGCAGTGCCTGTCTTGCACATCTGTTATTCTTATGTGAAAAACACAAATCAATGTGTACCTGAGGCTGTTGATTTTAGCGGAAATTTGCAGGCGGGTAGGGGTGGAGCAGGGACTGTGAGCAATGTTGTCTGAATCTGGATGCCTGCTGCAGCAGAAAGTTTGGTACAATTGTTTTCACGTTCCTCACCTGGGGCATTGTGCTTTGTCCTGAGCCCAAAACCCTGACTGGGCCCTCAGCAGGCATCACTTGTGTTCAGTAATGCCTCAGTGTGCTTCTTGCCCTGATTATCCAATATCTTCTGCTAACACAGATAATGTCTACCTTTGGTTTGCAGTCTTTCCTGCCTCCCCCAGAGGTGTGATGACTGCACATGTTTTGCAGTGGAGTGTTTTGGCTTGGCAGGGGGCTTTGAGAGACATTTGAGAAGACACCAGGTTAGCGCATGTGTATGACTTGGAGTCCTACCTGATGTAGATACTAACTGTAGCTGTTTGGGTTTTATTGGGGTTTTTTGTACATATATAATGCATACAAACCAAGAAAGAACAGTGTGTGCGGAGAGGGCTTTTTTGTCGTCTGACTGCCCCAAGCTGGTATTGGTGAGCACTGTAAAGCTGTGGTTTCATCTTTGCACTCTTCCTTGGGTTGCAGCAGCTTTTTTTGGCTGGTAAAAATGGAAGCCTTGATTATTTTCTTGAATCACACTTCATTTAAAGCTCAATTCAGGTGTCAGTTGAGGAGTGCTGAGCAGCACAAAGACATGGCATTATTTTTCTTACCAGCAGATGGCCTTGCACTTTTCCTGGTGTGCGAAGAGGGATTGGGACTGCTGCTGGATCATACTCCGGGAATGCTCAACACACCGGAGACTGACTTTTTAGTTCAGTTTACAATTTCATCTTAAAATTTGCAAGGCTTTAGTATTAAAGTGGAGTGGTTTATATATTTACTGTTTTGATTTTGTGATGGTATTACTGCTACTCCTACTACCACTATTATTTTATTATTTCTACTACTGTTGTTGTTGTTTTATGTCCATGTATGTACACTGGTCATAGGAAATTCTGCAAAAGCACTAAGAGAATAATTTTGAACACACATGATCACAGTGTTCTGCCTTTGAGAGTTGTTGAGTTGGAATCTGTATTCAAGCCTTAACTGACCTCAACCTTTTCTTCCCTCTCCAGAAGTCTACCTGCACCTAGAGAAGCTGGCTCCATTAGTGTTACGATATTGTGAACGGCTAAGTTTTCAAGAAGGCTAACTTAACTAGTCTCTCCAGGTGAAGAAAAAATTGTCAAGGTGTAATACAACATGATTGAGGGCCCAGAGGCCTGTGCAGTGTATTGGTCTTATTTCAAAGTACAGGGGTACAGGGAGACAAAACTAACTTGCTTTCTAGAACTTCTTTCTTTGTTATTGTGTTACAGATTTTTTAAATGTAAGTATACTGTAGTGTTTGGGTTGCTTGGTTGGTTTTATATTTGGCTTAGGTTTGTTTTGGTACATTGCTAATTATTTAGCAGTACTTTTGTACTAAGATTGAGCAATTAGATTAATGTAGTATAAATTAGCCAAGGTAGTTCCATCAAAATTTTCCTTTGACCCACACATTAGAAGACTTAGACTGGGATACCTTAAAATAATAAATGTAAGAAGTGTTGAATTTGAGAAGAGTAATGAACTCCTCACTACACTTGCCTTCCTGATGGCTTTGCATTTTCTTGTCTGCTATATGTTGACTTATTCCCCTGTCTTTTAGTAGATAGTAAGTTTTCCTTAAAATATGAATTCAAGGACACACTATTGTACTTGGACAACTTGATTTGGCTGAAAAGGGAAGAAAATAGGAGTATATGCTTTGGAAATCCTTATAATGAAACATTTTGTTATGTGATTCATGTTTTATAAATAGCTCGAAGTTTAAAGGGAGGGGGATAAAGCTCAAGCACTTTATCAGACTCAAAGTACAGTTATTTTCTGCCTGCATTCTGGTTTATTTGCTTTCCTGTTTTGCCTTTCTCCTTCCCTCATTATGTTCAGAACAACTTAATTTGAACTTTTGGTTCAAGTACTAGGCTGAGTAATCCATTACTCACGCAGCCCTACTGCATTTCCTTCATCTTTGGTTCAGACCTTTCTGTTTCGTTCTGTGACACTCCTGACAAACATCAGATTACTTTGTTGGGAAGTTATCTGAGTGGCACCAGTCCTTAACCCAGCTCTTGCTGAGTACAGTTTTATGTTGGAAAGCTTTGCCTTTCGTTTCCCAGATCTTCCATGAAACTTTAAAGTGGTGACCTTGCTCCACCCACTAGCTGCACCCTTTTCTCTGTGGTCCGTAACCAAGGTAACTACTGACTGTTTAGCTGCAGTGAGATATGGCCAGATTCTGACAATTCGAGGTAACTCTTCTCCCTTTCTAAGATACTACTTATAACCACTGGGTTTATGGTACAGTGAGAGGTTCTTGGTCAGATGATATGGTAGCAGAGCACTGTGTAGGCCCAAACACCCTGTTCTGCGGATGGAGAGTCTGGCTGATACGACAGCATAGAAGTGGGAAAGCAGTGTGTGACCGGAAAGGTTTGTGAACACCCTGTGGGTTTTGGTTGTTTTTTTTTTTTTTGGTAAAGGTGCTGCATTGTGTTAAATTAAATCAGATCAGAGAGTTCTGGCATGCAGCATGTCCTTGTTAGAAGTATAATGATCTGCTATAGAGGCCTGTGGAGCCATATGTGCTAGAGGTTATCTAAAGAAAACCCACACTAGCAACAAAACAGTGCAAACACAACAAAACAGAGTGAAGCAAACCAGAGTGGAAACCAAGACTTGTAGCAAAGTCACTTGTCCTCTCCAGCAGTTCTTTGAAGAAGGTGATAAAGTGGAATTGGGAATGGTCCCTGTCTCTCCAAAAGAAAGCTGAAACAAATGAGTGTCTTTTCTCTTGTAATTCAAGTTCTTGACACACCCCTGGAGCCATGATTTGCTCAGCAGACCCAGTTTGATGACGTTAATGCATTCTTCACAGCAGGGGAAAAAAAAAAAAAAATCATTTTTCAAACAAACCGAGCATTTCCTTACACTGGAAAAGCAAATTGGCCGAAAGCCCAGTGGCTCCTACAGCCAAGCACTATAACCTTACCATAAATGTAGATGTGTTTCTAACTTTTGGTTGATTATTGACTTTATTTTAGCCATGGGACCATCGTGTCCCGGTCCTCTTTGTGTGTACTCCACCAGTGAGTGCTGAGATCCTGAATGTTGCATTATGTAGCAAACAGTTTGCACATCACATGGGCTCACTTAAAATTTGATTTTGTGACTTGATATATTGTAAATGTGTCTCTTTTAAGTATTTTACAGAGCTACAGCAGGCAGCCCCTTGCTTCAAAGGTGGGCTGGTGCTCTTTTCTCTTTTTTTCAGGCTAATTGCTCTTAGTTGTTTTTTGAGGATGGCATTACTAATACTAAGATAACACTTTATGCTTGCAAAGCTTGGCATACAGCGAGTGCTGACTGTCAAATGTGTAACAGATGAACTGTAAAAGCTCTTGAAACAATGTGCTAGGGAAACTAGATGTTCTCCAGAGGTAAGTAGTCAGACCTTTCTCCTTCAGACACTGCTTGCCCAGAGCACAGGCGATTTAGTCTGTGAGTAGTATTAGTTTTCTGCATCTGTGAGTGAAATCTAGGGCTGAATGCTTGTACTGAGTGAGGAAAGATTTGTAGAGAAATGTCTGGCGTTAAAAGGTAAATGTGAGTGAAAGGAGGTCTTTCGTTCTGCTTTTAAACTTTGATCTGAAGGCGGCAGTAGCAGACATACCAGATGTCTTTATTTCTGATGTTGAGTAAGTGACACCCATAAAAACACTCTGTAAGGAAAGAAGTTTTCATAATAATTTTAAAGTTATGTAAGACAAATTTTATTAAAGGTGGTGGTGGGGAGAGAAGGTAAAGGAAACGTTTTAAAAGAACTGAACATACCACAGTTGATCAGAATTTCTGACACTGCAAGTAATATGTCTTTTGGGACGTAGTTCTACCAGTTTGCTTTGCCTGTCATGCTTCTCTTTTTAATAAGTGAGACTAGTACACTTAGATAAAACAATGCCTCGTGGCTGAGAATCCAAACTCATTTTTTGGGGCAAATTGCTCAACCTTTGAAATTCTTTCAGGAGGGAGGGGAGGAGGGCAAGGGGAGGGGAGGGACAATGCTGTGAAAAGATTTACCCCTCCCAATAATGTCTCAGATGCAATTCATCACCCTCTGAGACATCAGACGTTCTTCACAGAGAGAACAGGATGCGGTGATCTTGCTCTGAATGTTTCTCTCCTGGCCACTACTGTGCACTTCTAAGCAGGGCCTCTGTTTCAGGTGGACAACCAAAGGTTGATTCTGGCAGAGAGGGGCTGTTGTGGTAGGAGCATGTGTGGAGGTGGTGGGGCTGTCACTGTTCCCTGCCTTCACCTACTCACCAACTTCTACCACGCATCTGCACAAACACATAAGAGACCTGCACAGCTCATGCAGCTACAGGAGTGAGTCATATCTTCTCTGTTCAGCTGCGCAGCCTGCTGCACAGTCAAGCTTTTATAAGCATGAAGCAAATGAAATGAGTATGTTGTACAGACTCATTTATATTTCTACCAAAATGCCGTTCATTATTTTATGTTGGTGGTTCTCATCAGCAATTAAATGATGTGTTAGAAAGTTGTATGTCTCCAGGGGTGGTCCTAACAAGAAAGGATACACTGATATTTGCTGCCTAAAGCAGTGTGTTAAGTTCCCAGATAAGATGTTAGTGATACTTTTCAGCTGAATCATTTCTCAAATGCTTCTTGGAAGCCAAGTATTTCAGAAGAGGCATCCTTTCTGCACTGCAGGGTAGCTGCCTGTCTTGCTGGCAGCTGGCTCACTCACAGGAATGGGAGACTGGATGGGGGACTGCAGAGGGATGAACAGCAAAACATATGTTTCTGGTTCCCTGGAATAGGCAAAAGCATCTGGTGCCAGTGCAGGCCACAGCTTTAACAGCCAAAGGTTTCCCATGCATTTCACCCAGCTTGGGGATACTCAGAAATCCCCTGTCTAGAGGTAGCCTGCTGTGAGGAGAGCAGCTCCTCAGTTTCATGTGAGAAATGGAGGACTCACTTTCCTTTGCTATAACAGTGTAAGGAAATCGTCTTACCTTCTTGAAGCAGAGTTTGTGGACCAAATTCTCAGCTTTCATTGAATTACTTAAGTGAGCCATGATTTTACTTAAGATCGATGGTAATTTTGATGTTTTCTTTACTGAAGCTGAAACTTCACAACATGTTCATAAAGCACATTATATCGGTAACTAGGGACTTCCCTCCCTCTGGGGGGCAGGGCTATCCGCCCACCCCCTTTGTCCATCCACCCCTCCAAGGGGCAGCCTGCTCTGCCTTGCACTTGCTTCATGACAGCAGCACCTTGGAGCACCTTGGCTTGGTGCAGTGAAGGGCTGTTGCTACATGGAGCTTGTTCCTTGCTCTCCCAGATACTGTTCCATTATTCCTGAGTGACCTGGTAAAAAACCTGCATGTTTTCTTTTCAGAGTGTGTACCTGAAAACCAGGATCTGACAAAAACAAGTCTACAGGAGAATAGCTGTAAATTTTTAAAGTCAAGGTAATGAGGAAGTTTAGCTCTTATGAAAACAGTAGTTCGTTTTGTGTAAGCAGAAAAAAGAAAACAAATGTCAGCTCTTTTCCCCAGGTGTGGCTGTCCCCTGTTGCCCCCAGCCCATTTTTCTGAGGAGGCCTGGCCATTTGCAGTGCAAACGGCAGTGAGTTTTTAATGATATAAAATATTACAGCAACATTACTTTGTTTAATTGCAATTCAGAAAAGGGGACATGTTTATGCTGAAGACCTGTTAATTACACATTTTATTCTTCTATTTAACAATGTGTTCATGCTGTGTAACACAGACTAATCAGTGTGCAGAGGAAAGATTTATATTATACTAAAGAGGTCTGAGCCTTTGGCTTTAAATGAATTCTCAGAGACAGCTAAATGTAATGCAGTAAGTAACAGGCTCTAATTGGGAAGCTGAAACTGTTACATGTATTTCTGGTATCCTGATGTGGAAACTATCCAGGCTTTTTCAAGATCCTGGGGTAACAGCCCTGAAAGGAGTTATTACGTCTATTCCAAAAGTTACTAGCGAGGAACTGAAAGGCGGAGAAACCTGGGAAGTACTTACAAGACTGACAGCATGGTATGAACCGTAGTTTTGAGACAGAGATATACAAAGCCTCATCTTTTATTTATTGTTACTGACTTGCAGGAACAGAACATAAATTGGTTTAACATTTTCTGCCTGTAGGTACTTTGGATATTCTTGAAGTCCTGAAAACTGTAGTGAAACCAGACAGATGTTTGCCTTCCATCGATGGAATGAAGAGCTGCGTGCAGGAAAAGCTGTATCTGTACTGGTCCCTATGGGCACATTATATGTGTGTGTGTGCAATACAGGACATTAACTGGTTAAGAAATGGATCAAATAGCAGTTTAGGTTGGAGAAATCTCCAGCTGGGCTATAGGCTGAGTAGACCTGAGTCGTAACAGTTTTCATCCTGCACAAGGCCAGTGGTACAACAATTGGTGTTGAAATGGGCTGGAATGAACAAAAGCTTTACAGAATTCTGTGTTTTCCCTGAAGGATGGTTATGTTTGTTTCAGAAGTGTGTTTCTAAGTCTCTTTTACACTCATAAAAAGGAAAAGAACAAAACATTTTTCTTTGGTCTGATAGGGAATTTGGGTAAACAGTTAAAGGTTGGCATGTAAAACAGTTTTGGTGGAAGAGGAAACAAAGCCCTACATTTACCTGGAAAATGCTGCTACACTTTCAGCAAACCAACCAAATTATTAAACAGAAACAGCATGCTATCTGTACTTTTCCATAGTTCTTCTGACTGTCTGTAAGAAAGAGAAAGAAGAAACTACCTTACATATCTAAGATGCATTTTCAAAGCAAATGCAAAAAGCCCACCTTTTTCAGTCCTCTTGTGAGACTTGAGCATTGTTTGGGGTGAGGTAAGTAAGCTGAATGTGCTGCAGCATGAGTAATAGCTATGTGCTCAGTTCCTTCTGGTTAAGTGACCAACCTTCACCAGCTGTCAGTCTACTTGAGCACCACAGCAGGTGCAAGGAGTGTCTTACAGGCCAGAACAGCAGTCAGGATGTGCACAAGAAGGAGACAGAGGCAGCTTGACACAGCGCACAGGGCAGAGGAGAGCACCCGCAAAGTCATATCCTTCCTGCAGCCTGCAGTGAGTCAGGTACACGCTTTGCTGTCTGTTTGTCTCTGCCTTGTTTCCATCAACCAAAATGATGCTCATCAAAAGTACGATGGATGGGGGTAGGGACTCTTTTGCATAGGCCGGAGATGAGAAGAGGTTTCTCAAGGCTTCATATTATAAACAGGATTCTGCTGGAGAGAACTCTCTTTTATCATAGATCTATAATGTAGGTTGTAGCAAGTTATAAAAACACATACACTTTATCTGTGATGTTTATCTGTAACTTATGTTAATTTTCAGATCACCGATAAAGGCACGAAGGTGCATAGCCAGTGATGGGTAGGGAACATCCCACAGAATCACACCCGCTCAGCAAAGATTTCCCTGTGCTGCTGTGCTGTGAGACTTCAGCTAGACAGTTCTCATGCTGCTCTGCATAGGTCGATTCTGCATTCGCTTTATATCTAATTAGCTCATCATTTAGAAAGTAAGTCTTTACAGGGCTTTTGCAACTATGTTTGTAATACTTCTCATATAACATTTGTGAAGAATTCATTTTCATAAAACCTTATTCATCAGCATTTGTTATACGATCTCTGTTTATTTTTTATTTGTATTCTATATTGGCAGTAGTTTAACTTTGAGTGGTGTGTTCAGCTGGCAAGTTTGTAATTAGCTACTTCTTGCCATTACATGCTTGAAATTTTTGTTTAACTGCCTTTCTTCATGTTCTGGGAAAACCCCTTAAGCATTTTTAAGGACTAATGAAAGTAAGTGTTAACTGTTCTGGAGGAACTTTGGCCTGTTCTGTGGAACACCTGGATGAATACAGGCTATACCAAACCTGCTGCACTGTGCGTGCCCAACTTTACTTCTGGCTCTTTTAGCACCCTCCTGCAATGGAGTTAAAACAGAAAACCCCAAACTGTTTTGCAGTCCTTTGAATTGACATCTGGCTTTTTCCTGGTACAGAAAATGCACATGAGTTAAATATGTTTGCATTTGCCACGTTATTTTTGACAATTCCATATGACAGCGTATAATCTCATAGAACAGCATGCCAATCCCAAAAGTGCATTTCCTTTTTACCCTGAGGTCTTTCTAAAAGTACATGTTCACTTCAGTCACACAGGTTGTGGATTTCCCCTTGTATTTTTGGTACGTTCTTTAGTTTATGGCCACATAATGTTTATTCCTTCACTGTGATAGAGTTTAAAAAAAGAGCTCAGCTGTGCTCTCAAGAGGAGTTTGTTTATAGATTGTGCTGAGTGGTTCATACAGAAGATAAGGAAGTTGCAGCAAGGCCATGTCTCCTTGTTCTGCCCAGCAGCGACACCTAACTGCTCTGCATCTACTGAGCCTAGATGCTAAGAGAAAGGGCTAGAGACCAGGGATGGGCCATTTGGAGGAGCAGGTACGTCCTTGTTGATGTCTGTGGTTTGCCATCAGCCAGAGCCCATGGGTGAAGAAGCTGTGCCAGTCACAAAAAATGAAACTCTGGCACTATAGAAAATTATTAAATTTGATAGTGAAAGAAATTGCCCTGGAGAGGTCTTTTTCCTCACTGCTGGAGAGCCAGCCAAAAGAGCTGATAGAGGCACTTGTGCTTGTGAAGCTGCTTGATATAACAAGGCATGTAGAGTCAACAGGTTTAACCTGTAAGTTGTAGCCTTATGAAACCTCCTTCCAGCAAATTTCTCTGATGGGATCATCTGTTTTCTCTTAATGTGCAAACTCATCTAGAAACCTTTCTTTTGGTGAGATAGCAACACAACAACCACTTCCAAAAATGTGGTGGAAACTTGATCTCCTCGTTACTGTCAGTCTGGGAATAGGTTGGTTGGGGTGCTTGAAAGTTATTGTGCAGGAAGGACCCCTGTGCTCTTCCTGCCCAAACAACTGTTGCATAGATCTTAGGAGTACATCAGTACGGTGGAAAATTGCATTTATATTTTGACAACTTTAGGTACCATGTTACTGGAGAGGTTTGGATAATTGTCTGGGGGAGCCTGTTCTCTCTCAGCTCCTAGGAGATATGCCAAAGTAACATTATCCTGAAGCCTTGTCTGCAGTCTCTTTAGCGCAGATATGCCAGCACGGCCTGTGAACAAGCTACTGAGGTGCTGCTAGGAGTTACACACAGTGGGGCAGAGCTCAGTCAGCAGCCTCAGGGCTTATCCAGGATCTCTGGTGGATTTGCAGCTCTTGGTGTAAAGACAGTGTTCCTTTGACTATGCTTCTGACATATTTGATGTTTTCTTTCTAATATTAGGCGTGTCTTTGCTGCCCAGAGTGTGAGCTATGAATGCTGCCTTAAAGATAAAATGTAGAGCTTATTTCCACGCACACATGCACACACACACACAAAATAATGGAGGGCACTCTGTCTCCAAAACCATGTGTTTAAATTAGCCAGATTAATGGAGGAAAAATCTGTCTGCATCTATTAAGCATGAGGATATGGGTACAAACTCCTGTCTTAAGAAATCCTTATGCTACACACAAGGAAGCAGAAAGGATATAGGAGGAAAATTACCACTACAAGTCCTATTTCTTTCCTAAGCATCTGCTATCAGGAAATTTCAGAGACAGGATACTGAGCTAAATGGATATCAGCCTGACGCAGGGCTCATTCTTATGTTCTGTTTATTTATCTAAGGAAGATAGGGAAGGAGCTATTAGCTCATCTTTACTCTGAATACACTCCTTTGATGTTGAATAAGGGATAACTTCACCACACTACAATGGAGGAAGATACCTTGTCAAGATGAAGGAAGCTTGTTAATTAACATGCTTCATCACCCTGCTCAAGAGGCGGAGGAGGCAAACACTGTATCATGTGGCTCTTGAATAACACTGGCAAAACTATTTTCCAAACTTTTTAGGTTGAAAACTTCCATCTTTGAGAATGATTAAAGTAGTTTCTTCTTAGTTGTTAGGGAGAGACCAGTGCAAGAGCCTGACAATCATAGAGAAAGCTAGTAGTCTATGGTCCTGGCAGATTGTGGTTGATCTGACACTTTGCAGATACATACTGTGTGACAGCTGCAATAAATCAGGTTAGTAGAGGGACTTTCTGCTCCCTAAAGCTTATTTATTCCTGTCTTTCTCAAAATGGGGGAGGTAGGGATATGTAAAGCCTATCAATGAGATAGGGGAGAGGGCCTGAAGCCAGACAAACCAAAACATTTAGGGATTCTGCTAATGCTATGAAGATGAAAGGAATCCCCAAATAAAAAGAAGCCAGAGACATATTTAGCAGAGCCTCATTCCTCAACAGCCAATTGGATGCAGACAGGAAGGTCTCCATGCACGTCTCAGAAGTTGTTTTCCCTTATAAAGTAATGGCTTGTAATGTTATGAGCAAAGGGGTTACTTTATTCCCAGTTTTCTATAGCAGTTGGGATAAGACTGCAGTTTTTGCCCTCTGATACCAAAAAAGTATGACATCTACAAACTGGTGTGTCCTGTGAGCTGGCATTCCTCAGGCTGACTAGCTGAGGCGTGTTTTCTAGGCATGGTGACAGTACAGCTCCTGCTGCTGTGGAGTCCCAAGCACATTTTGTGTCCATATGACAATCTGCAGAAGTTACTGAAATAGAAGTAACTTAAGGAACATGTAGCCAACAGTTTCCACTGAAATCCTGAAAGATGTTTGAAGTCAATAGGGAAGTTCCTAAAATGCATGGGAATATTGGTACTATCACTATAAAGAGGTCAGGGGAAAGGGTATGAAACAAAGAGGCAAAATTACTTTTTCTGCTTATTTTCTTTGATCATACTCTGGGCATGCTCCCTTGATGAAGACTGCATGAGGGTTCAGCATGGACAAACAGAAAAGTTCTCAGTGGAATCCAAATAAAACCCACAGGTTTCGAGTATGGATACAATGAAAGAACCAGAACATCAATGAATAGACACACCAGCCAAATAGCGGTGTGGCAATTTCCACACCAATTAGTGGGATGAGTACTGAGAGATAGGCAGCAGAAAATGGTAATGGAAGTGGTCTTCAGAGGGGAAGCTAAACTGCTTTCAAGAACGGTGTTGTGTTCTTTTTGTTGGAAAAATAGATAAATATATTTGGGCTAAGCTGGTATGTGTCTGTAGCTACAAAAGAGAGTTCAGAGGTTTGATCCCCCATGTTAGGCTTGATTTTCAGAAGCCTTGCTCTGTTCAGGCATCCACAGGTTCTTTTTCCTGTCTCATGCCAAGTACATTTTCCCCTCACCCCCTGCCCCTCTGGCAATGACCTATGTTGCTGAGAAGAAAGGTATAAAATTACTAAGGTATTATTTTCTCATGTGTTTTCATCTGTAGTAATATGTCTGTGATCATAACTTGAGCATGGAGTCACTAAAAATAAAAGAAATACCTATATTCTATAATGTCTCTCAAGCTAGACTGATCTAATTTCCTCACATAGTTCACCTTCCTTCCTTCCTGCCCCAGCACTTTCCATAACGTAACGCCCCAGAGACAAGCTGCCTGCTCAGCGCTGGCTCTCCATTGTGTGCTGGAGGCCCAGTTGTACAGCATCTCTGCATTTTTCTTGTGCTGGTTGTGTGTATCCATCACTATTCTGGGCTTACTTCTTCCCTTCTAGTCTGCATAGCCCTATCTCTAACAAATATCCTTCATATGCTAGGTACCCCCAAACAACTGATGTTTGCTCTTTATCACCATATCAACCACTGCCTGCTCCAAAGTGGACTTTGTGTCAGCCATAGCTTTTTCATGAGCACCCTGAAAACCAGGATTCCAACATCTTTGGTGCCCATGACAGGCAAGATATGTGATCCCCACCCAAAAAGCTATTCCTCATAGCAGGCAAGGTGGTGGTGCTGCCATCTTTGCCACCACTGGTACATACCAGGCTACGTTTGTAGGAATTGTGATGAAGCTTAGCAGAGATATGAAGGTGTCTGTAGTATCTGTGTGACCACTGACTCCTCCAATATCCACTGAGGCCTCTTGCAGAAAACTGTTGCATGTATTGCTGGCTATGCTGAGGTGCAGCATGAATGGTGTACCATTTCTACTGAAGGGTTGTTTACGTGGCTCTGCAATCTCATAGGGGCTGTAACTGCTATAGCATCATCGGCAGTAAGCTTTTTTGGGAGTGTGAAGCTCTTCTCAATAAAGTGAAGAGTTTGGATTCTTTTCGGTCTTTGTCCCAGTCTTGATATTTCCAAGCAGTTGTACTACACAATGCTTCTGTAGGCTTTGAAGGTAATTGATGTTTGTATCAAAATCAGACATGACACTGCAGTGAAGGATTCTGCTGTGTGAAATCCTCTTTCCCCTTGACCTGAGTTCCCCGATCTATTACCATACATTCTATAAGAGGTGCATAATTGCTCTCAGCTATGTTTTTGAGTGTTGCTTGAAAACAAAGAATCTGGGTTTAGCTGTCCTTTGAGTGTCAGTTGAAAATATGCAAAAAAGTATCTGCTTATATCCTCTGGTTTTGGTTGCTCCCCTTGGTGAATTTTTTCCTTTTATTTATTTTTTTTTAATTTAAAGTAACTGTTATCTTTTGCCCAATGCTGGAAGTAAAATACTAAATAGCTTTTGAATGGCTCATGTTCCAACACTTGTTAGCTTCTGTTTCTGACCCTCAAAGGCAATTACATTCCTTAAAAGTTCCTTTCCTTAAAAGTTAAATTCCTTTGGTCTTCAATCCATAATTCTGCCTATCTGCTATATCTACTAGTCGCCTATCCTTAAATCTCCACATCAGAAAAACTCCCACTGTAGTATTATGGGAGCTTTTCTTGCATTAAGACTACTCAATTAGGCAGAAAACACCCTGTAAGCAAACACATAATGCCCCTCCTCATTGTAACAAGACTCACAAAGCAAGGATCTCACTGGGATTCTCACATCTTTTAGTATTGGACTTCAGAGATGCTGATTTCTGGTCTTTAGTACAAACTTCATGACAAAACATTGTTGACTATGAATAGACTAATTCACTAGAATCAGCCTGTCCAGAGAACAGCTGGCTACAGCTGTAAAAATCCAGTCCTGTGCTGAAAATAACCTATACTGTGAGAATCCTTTGTTTATTTGCTAAATATATGCTCAACAGAAAATTTACTGAAGGTTATAAAATTCAAGAACTTCATTCTGAACAATTAGAGATGGGAGTTTATGACAGTCCAGACTTGTGATTGCCAGTGGAGTAGCACTGGTGCAAAGTCAGTCCCCAGGTTTTGAAAATGAACTGACAGAGAAAGAGAATGGATTTCAATCCATCACAGTCCAGAGGGGATCAAACAACCTTTTAACAGAACATTCTCACAACCTTTGAAGACTGTGAACCCTGTACAACAGCAGGTAATTTTTTTACCACCCTGAAGCCTATGGGCAACATTTAGCATACAAGCAAAATGCCAAACTTTATAGTAAAATTCAGCAGCTGTTTTGCTTGCTAGAAATGTTTCCATTGGTTTTGTCAAAATCATTAATGAAAGCAAAGTGTTCCTATAAAAACACCTTCCCTGGTATAAATGACTGCTCTTCCAATTCATCCTTCTGCCTCTTGGACGTTACTGTGGAGGCCTGGACCTCTCTTGTCCGAACACATGCTCCTTCTGCCAGAGTGTATACTGGGGGCATGCTCTGTCTCTGTATTTTAGCAGCTCTCCTGAAGTTCTAAAGTGTTTATCTTACACAGCTGAAAGTCTCTGTCTGTTTCTTGAGCTCTACACTGGAATGCAGTGGAAGAGACCTAGGGCCTGTGGCCATCCAGATTAGAGGTTTTTGTAATAAGGTCCCTATATGGTTTTGTTAGAAACTTCAGCTCTGTCTCTGTCTGTCTCTGCTCCTTGTTTGGGAAGCTAGTGGGAGGAGAAGATCTGAAGGGGCTATATAACCTCAGAGCTTTCAGATACAGAGTACACCATCCCAGAGCAGCTATCCCCAGCCAAGCACTGTCAGGGTAAGTGGCACTGAATCAGTAGCATGATTTACAGATTGCTGGAGGACTTCAATTAGATAGTGTCAAATGGAAGCAATTCAGGAGGATGTACTGCTCTCCGGTAGTTTGCTTAAGCAAACTTAATAGAATTGAACTGATGATAAAAATGCTTGTAGCATCTATACTGAGTTGTTTTTATTTTATACCATGTCTGCAAGGGGAGGTTTTCTACCTGGTGATTTTGCTAATTCCACCAGCACTTCAGCAACTGTGTAAAGACATAGCCTGTGTAATGCCATAGCTGGAATTACAGATATAGTCATGTTTAAATTGACCTGTGTTATTCTGGGACAGAATAGAGTTCCTAAAGGGGTATGTAGTAGCGTTTCTCAGCAGGTTTGTTTCAGTGCTGTTAACTCGGTCTAATGTGCTGTGAGTGTACTGGGGAATGTGACTGCAAGAAGAGCTGGGAAGTATGCAAATTAGCAGTATCTATTAAGGATGTGTGTGTATTTGTCCTTGTCTCCTTGTATACGAAACTACTATTCTGTAAAATGCCAAACATTTCATTGAGGAACAGACTACACAGTATTTCTCGTGGTGCTGGAGTTCTCTTAATAGGTTGTTGTGGAGATCGATGAGATGATTGGTTATCTTTAGATGTAAAGCAGGTAGAAGAGGCTAAATACTGTATTAATTACTTGGGAGAAAAAAATCCTTTCTGCCACAGTACTGAGAGACATTTTTCACTGTAAGATGTTGCTACTGCATGCCATGGCAGTCCTGAGCTCTTAACTCACCAGCTGGCAGCAGAGCACTCTGTCTGAAATCATTCAGCTTTGATTTTTCAACTTTTTGTGCTTTATTACTAAATATGGTTTTCATTTAGAGTCCACTAAGCTCAGAAATGTAGCCTTTCCTGCCCTCTTTTTCCCCCCTCCCCCAAGTGATTTTTGGCATTGCATTAGCTGCATTGGTTTGAGCAAAACCTCTGACCTTGAACTCTGTTCCAAAAACAGTCGGTTGAGAAGCCTATTTCCTAATTAGGAAATGGTTTGTCCAAACCAGTCTGTTCATTCATGTTAGATAACAATTGTACTCCATTCAGTAATGTTTGGATATATAAAGCTTGTTTTCCCAGGAGTTTAATGAATTCAAAAATTACAACTTACTTTCCCAATAATAACGATAAAATATCTGGAGTACATCAAGTTAGATTTCCCTATCCTTGTCTTCTCCTGCAAGCTATGCCTAAGCAGCCTGCAGGAGCAGTGCTGCAGCCATGTCTTGCGGCTGCCTGGCTGGAGAAAGACAGAGAATCTCAAAGGAAGGCCATATGCCCATGCTTGTCCTATCCGTTGTAGAGGCTAAACATTTTGTTGGCTCCCTTGCTCATCAGCCATGGCTCTTGCTGACCACATTCCCACTTCACCCTATGCTTCCAGTATTCCTGCGGCAGAAGGTTTTGGAGACATCATGCAGAGTCAGCTGGTCTGTGGATGACAGCTGTCTCCTTTAGCTGTTAACACATTGCAACTTGTTGAATTTTGCATGGAATCCTGGACTCAGAGCTAGCCAAGTAATTCCCTACCACACTATAAATTGTGAGCAAATAGTTCTTCTTGAGTCCTGGTATTCAGTGCTTGTTTCTGTAATTCACTTTAATACAAAGCCTTCAAAACATTTTAATTACCCATATCATCTTCCTCTTGCCAGGGGAGGAAAACAGTTTCTCTTTACTGAGACAAGGAGCCAACATAAATTACTTTGAAACTACAAATGCAGTTTATCAGCTGCTTTGAAATGATGGTATAGCATATGCTATGACCTGTTTTTAAAACATATACTGTCCCTGCCTCTACTTTAGAAGTGGGTTATCTTTATTAAGTGACTAGTGGAGAGTTGAAAAAGGCTTTTAAATTTTTTGTTGTTTTTAATTGGGAATATTTCTTCTTGTTTAAGAGGTTAAATGTAAACTTAATTGGCCATCTTCACCCAGTAGGTTACTGGAAAACATCCTTGGTACAGGCTATAACATCATCAAATTTGGTTAGTTTTTGGGAAGTCCAAGACTGAATGGGGAAGACTGAAGTATTCTTACCTTTGACGGCTTTCACATATGTGTGAGGACTTTGTCAGGGTGATAGAAGAGCATGGAAGTTGTGCTGACTCTGATGCAAAGGGATCTTTGTTTTTGCAGCTGTCAGCCCAGTGTCCTCTTTTATCTCCCACCCCAGCCATGGATTTCTGCGGCCAAATTTAGATAAACATTTGCTCCTCCCTGATCTGTCTGCCCATGCCTCACGACTGGAATTCTCCTCTGGAATCCTATGGATAATCTTTAGTGCATACATCCCTTTGGCAGACACAGTCAAAATCTCTCATGGTTTCAAAAGGAAGCCCATTCCCTCATGTGGTTGTGCAGGGAGCTGGTGGTTGCTGAACTGGTGCCTCTCTTTGCTGGTGCTGGTTGCTTTCAGACAGCCATCTCTGTCTTCAAGGGTGGGTCTGCTACCTGAGTAGGAGGCTTTTGGGCAGCTGGGTATTTTTACTTGTTGGTTTCTTTTGTTTTTTGCTTGTTTGATGGTTTTTTGGTTGTTTGTTTTTTGGTTGGGTTTTTTGTGTGTGTGTGTTTTGTTTTAATTCTTTCTTGCTGTTTTCATAGGGGTATTTTCTGTCTGGAGGGCCTGAGGACGTTGACGTAGAAGATGTGTGAGGAAGAGGACAGCACTGCCCTTGTTTGTGACAATGGGTCAGGCCTCTGTAAAGCCGGCTTCGCTGGGGATGATGCTCCAAGAGCAGTTTTCCCTTCCATTGTGGGTCGTCCCAGGCACCAGGTGATGAACTGCTCTGATTATTCCACGTTATGCTTGTAGAAAGTTTTGCTGCACGAGCCTCAGCTCTCCACCTCAGAGCCATCTTTCCTGCATCTGTGGCTGGGTGATCTGTGTAGCAGGATTTCCAGGCAAAATGAATCCAGAGTGTACTCACCTGAGTCAAAGCAGGCCTCCTGCCTTGTGAGAGGAATCCTTCCAAAACTTTTCACTTCCCTCTATGCCCTCCTTTCTCTGCACGTTAATTTTGGATCACCCAGAGAACTTGGTAAATAAAACTAGTTAAAAAAACAAACCAAACCAAAAAGCCCAACACAGAAGTGTCTGGAAATTTTGACTGCCCTAAAAGCTGATGATAGGTGATGTGAGAAAAACTAAAGGAGGAATGAGAAGTTTTCAGTCAGCTTCCTATTAACCTTCCTGACTTTATTCATTTAACTGCATCACAAATGAGCACCTGCCTAGGGTTGAGTTTCTTTAGCTTCAAGGTTTACATTTGAGTATGCGGTGCATTCCATTCAGTTTTAATAGTTGGCAAAATGCATTTATTATCTGAGCTGTTAATAGGGAGCTTCCGAGCCAGATCATCATTAGTATGCACTAGAGCAGCTTGGCTAAGCCACAACAAACCATTACACTTAATTGCTTCTAGGCCATCCAAGGCCCTGGTGAAGTGGAAAGAAGTAACTAGTTGCAAAATACAGCACTTGATATAACCAGTGAAGGCATTTTAAGTTCTTCAGGAGCTTTCAGTATAGCAGCTGGGGCTGGAGGTCCAATTGAGGCCTCTGTGTATTACCAGAATTTAAAAAACATATTCAAGCACCAGCTTCTGAAGATAGTGTAAATGCTATTAACTGCTCAAAACCATGCAGTGCCATCACAGTGGAAACAAATACAGGTTTTTAAAACCTTTCTTTCCTGATCATGTATCAAATATACTATTACTCCCCTGAAAGATCCTCCCATCAAAAATTGCAAATCCAAGTTGTCTTTTTTTAAGACAGAGTGTTAGAGAAGCCAAGATTTGGAGTCCGTAATGACTTAGTTCTGATAAAAGTATTATGCACTTAAAGCATCCTACTACATACTATTTTTGCCCAGTATTTCTGACTTTAACATAAAGACTAGTGTATATCCACATTTTCCAGCTTCTGGTCCATGGACCTTCTCTACAGGATCCATGAAAATACCTAAGAAGAAACCTCTAAGAGTAGGCTTAAATTGTCTGTTTTTAATGGCAATATTATATTATTCAGAAAGCAATAAAAAAATGTTGAAATTTAAGCTTTGGGAAATGTAAATTGTGTATTGCTCTGACTTGACCCTTAGATGGCACAAACACCCTTTCTGCTTTTGCTCCACTTTGTTATAGTTTAGTAGACAGTTCATCCCTAAATAGTAACAAATGTTGAAACAACCTTATTTTTCCATTCTATCTTGATGCATTTAAAACTGTACTTGTTCTATTTACTTAAAGTGTAGTGGAAACATGAACTGCACACATTTAAATGAACTAAACATTTAATTTTGGCAATTAAAGAACAATAAGTTACTCTCTGTTCATTAGTATTCATAAGTATTTAGTAACTAGAATAACTGGCAACTGGATTTATTCCGCAGCTTATGTTCTACTGACTATTTACTGAAAGACTAACTCCATTTGTGTTATTTTATAGGGTGTGATGGTTGGTATGGGTCAAAAGGACAGCTATGTAGGTGATGAGGCTCAAAGCAAGAGAGGAATCCTGACCTTGAAATACCCCATAGAACACGGCATCATCACAAACTGGGATGACATGGAGAAGGTATTTCAGCTTTAAAAAGTTGATGTGTGTTACTGGTAAACAGAACTTCATGAACCAAATGTTTATAGAATAGCCACTAAATTTTTGATGAAAGCATCGTGTTATCAAGTATGGTTTGATGAGAAGCTTGTTAACAGCAAAGGTTAACTTGCATCTAAAGCTGAAGTATCATTAGGAATCCATCAAAAGAGTTATTTGAAATTTTTTTACTCAGTCTGATCTATAAATCTTTCTTAATTACTGGGGGAAAAAAAAGAAAATAATAAAAGTAAAGAGAATTAATGTAAGAATGTCTTCAATTTACCAGTAAGGAAATGCAATTTAAGAAGTTACCTGTTTCTGCAAAAATGCAAAGCATGTGTGTAGTTCTGATGTGAAGGGCACTGTATACACACGTGCTTTTTAACACTGGAAAGATCAGTAATGTTGCAGTGCAGTACATCCATTTCAGAGTCAGTGTTTCACAGAAAGGCTTCCAGAACCATGTTTATAGTCACAGTCTGTAGGGATGATATACTTTCTAAGATGGTATCTCTGTTCTATTATGCTGTGGAAATAAGGATATTTGAAACAGTTGGGATATCAAAACATACTGCAAGTATGTGGAGTCACACAGAACTCACTGACTCTTTTACTTGGGAGCAAAACTTTTCAGAAGCCTAACATATCAACTAGTCCCTCATCACGGCCAGCTTGCAAACAAGCTTAGAACAACTTTCTTGGTCTTTAGAAAGTCTGATGGGTTTACTTCTTGTTGGTTTATTAACCTCTCCAGTGCACTTCACTTGGCCTCAGATTTTTATAGCTGGTAGGAATAATTTGTGCAGAAGTGATAAACACAAGCTGACTTTCATCCTCACAAACGACTTGCCTTCATTTCTTTTTATGAATTCCTGAGCTGGTCTCTACAAACCAGAAGATGAAACTGTCTTCAAGAGATGTATTATCTATTGAATTCTACTACATAGGTCTGCATATGTTCTAGAGCTGTTCTGGAACTTTCATTCATTATCGAAATAGTGTTGCTGGAATCAACACTGTCTTGCTCTGTCTCTTCTACTGTTAGAGTAACAGTGTCATGGGTTCAGCAGTAGCAGTCATTTTTTCTCCTTCTGCGTGGCTGATTTACGGCCTAAACCACGACAAACAGTAAGTTGTTTTCACTAACTTACATGACCTTAAAACAAGTCATGTATCTAGCAGTAAAAACCCGAGGATAGTGCTTTTCTTTCTACAGTTACATTAGTAATCTCTATGGAGGCTATAGGAACAACTGCATGAGAATCATTACTAGCCTGTATCTAGGGCTTTAAGCAGAGAGCTGGAGCATAATACCTGTCTGAAAGGGATTCTGAGCTGCTGGCTGATGATGTTTCTTTCCTTTGGCTTCTCCCATTGTTCTCAGATCTGGCATCACTCTTTCTATAATGAACTCCGTGTTGCACCTGAGGAGCACCCGACTCTGCTGACTGAAGCACCACTGAATCCCAAAGCCAACCGAGAGAAAATGACCCAGGTAACCTCACACTAAACCTATGGAGTAATTCCAACTTTGTGAATTCAACAGGATGTGAACTTCATCATTTCAGTTAGTCATGCTCTCCAATAGTCTGTCTGTCTTGGTTACAGAAGACGTAAAGTGAATAGTGATCACCTGTCATATCTGAATTATTACATTTACTTTAGAAAAAAAGTATATCTGCTTTGAATGTGAGTACTTCAGCCTGTCCAAGCTTCATATCATCTTAATCTGTTTTTATGGCCAGGCCTATTACAAAATAATCTGTAATATGTGCATATGTTAAAGATACAGGCCAGGTACAGGGAGATATCTTGTAGGACAAATATTTTTTGATTTACTTTGTAATTTTCTTATTTGTTATTACCAACCTTTAAGAAATACAAATAACATTGTCTTCACCCTCTCAGTAAATTGCTTTAAATAAGCAAAACCCCCTAGTGTTAAAGACAATTATTTTAATTGCATTTCAGATTATGTTTGAGACTTTCAATGTTCCAGCCATGTACGTAGCTATTCAAGCCGTCCTGTCCCTCTATGCTTCTGGGCGTACCACAGGTAGGCCTCTTGAGGAACAAGACACCAGTGTTTGAAATAGTTAAGTGTGTTGATATCCACCTGGGGGTGAAACATGCATTATTTTCTCACAGGGATTGTGCTTGACTCTGGGGATGGTGTTACCCACAACGTGCCAATTTATGAAGGCTATGCGTTGCCACATGCCATCATGCGCCTGGACCTGGCTGGCCGTGACCTGACAGACTACCTCATGAAAATCCTGACAGAACGTGGCTACTCCTTTGTGACCACTGGTAAGGACATGCTGCTGAGGACAGGAGTTGTTTAATGTACGATGTTTCTAGTGGCCTTAGAAGGACTAGCAGTGGTTCTGCAGTTGAATAGACGCAAGAAGGAATCCAACAGGAAAGTCCTCTGTAAGACTAGCAGAGGATATGTTAAAAAAACTGGGAGGATGTTGGAGGATGAAAGGGAAAAACCTGTCAATATGTCTGGGTGTTTCCTGAGTGCCATTCTAAAGACTGAATCCTCTTGACAGCGGAGCGTGAAATTGTCCGTGACATCAAGGAGAAACTGTGTTATGTGGCCCTGGACTTTGAAAATGAGATGGCCACTGCTGCCTCTTCCTCCTCTCTGGAAAAAAGCTATGAACTTCCCGATGGCCAGGTGATCACCATTGGAAATGAACGCTTCCGCTGCCCAGAGACCCTCTTCCAGCCTTCCTTCATTGGTAGGTTGAATGATTGCTCTGCCTTCGTAAACTGCACATAAAGTTTCTATTTTGTTTTTTGTCCCATTGTTAACTCAGACCTATAGACAAGTATGTCCTAGCAGCCATTATAAGATAATCTTTTAGAACAGTGCTATTAATATGGTAGGAGGAACTTTGGGTCAAACAGTAAGGCAAAATGCTTTCCCAGAATAAACCCTGCATGTTTACTCCTGGCTTCTGGCACTGCGTTTGTGCCATTTGCAGTTGGCTACTACAAGAAGTGTGGCCACAAAGTTACTTTTCTAAGCAGTGTGAGGACTGGGGGGGGGACAGGCAACACTACTTCTATTTTTCAAAAAGTCTGCACCAGCCATGAAGGCGAATTTTCAATGAGGACACACAGAAACCCAATCGGCAGAACTTCAGCTCAGAAATAGAGGTAGTTGCGTAGTTAGAGGCATTGGGACATACTGTAACTATTCTGTCTCTGGGTTGGCTAATTGCATAAACAAGAAAAAAAAAAAAAGAAAAGAAAAAGAGAAGTGAAAAAAAAAAAAAAAAAAAGAACACAAATGATTCCAAGACCATATAAGGATTTCTTAGGACATTTGAGATTGCCGGCAAGTCTAGTGGAAACTTTACTGTTCCACACCCCCAGCTTTCTTTTGAAGGAGGAGTTGTGTGTAGAAAGGGGAGAGGAGAGGAGAGCTGCACACCAAGGAACTACTAGCAAATAATTTGGGCAGCTGCAGAATGACTTCCCAGGTTTCCACAGCTCTGAAGATTGATGTCCTCTAAAGAGACACTAAAGTTCACGTTGTCAGTTGTGTCTCAGCAATTTGAAGTCTCTATATGGAGCTGCTTTCTCAGAGTTCTTCTGTGCCTTCCTCAGGCATGGAGTCTGCTGGCATTCATGAAACCACTTACAACAGCATCATGAAGTGTGACATAGACATCAGAAAGGATCTTTATGCTAACAACGTACTGTCTGGAGGAACTACAATGTACCCAGGTATTGCAGACAGGATGCAGAAGGAAATAACTGCTCTGGCTCCCAGCACTATGAAGATCAAGGTATGGTGCAATCATTTGTAGACTATTTGCGCTGGCATGTACAAAGTAATCAAAAATCTTGTGAAACATAGCAACAATTCACAAAGTGAGTGCTTTGTCCATATTTTGAGTCATGTTTGTGCCTTCTACCAAATAATCACCACCTGGTGACTTTGTTGCTGAAAGGAAGAGAGCCTTCCCTTCTCTCATTACTTTGTTCACAGTGAATTCTGCAAACTGCTCTAAGGAGAGTCCAAGAATAGTATGGATCCAGCAGGCTAAATTTTCCACTGGGGCTATATGGGAGCTTCTTTGGCCTTTTTTGGCTGATGGAGATGGGATAGAGGAAATGCTGGTTTTGTCCTTGGCCTGTAAGTTCAGAAAAGGGAGAGTCTTTGACAAGCCAGTCTTCCTTCTGCTGCTTCAGATCTTCCATTCCTTGCTTTACAAATATTTTATCAGCTGTACCAGTAAGAGTGCTCCATAGGTCACTCATTTTTCCAAGCCCTCCTGGGCTATCACTAAATGTTTCCAGAGCAAGTATCTCTTCTTCTCTCAAATGCAACTATGAAAATACAAATGCACTACTCCTACTCAGCAGACTGACTCAGGCAAAGAAATTGAGAATTTAGACTCAGACTTAAATAGCAACTTTTTAACTTTACTGCTTGTAGCAATGGCTAACTGTAATGCTACGGATGACACTAGCAAAAGGATACAATGGTTTTGTTCATATCAAATATCACTGTTTTAATATTTTTTATAACAAATGTATTTTATTCACTGTAGACAGTTGTACTTAATGCTTTTGTTTCTTAAACAGATCATTGCTCCTCCTGAACGTAAGTACTCCGTCTGGATTGGAGGCTCTATTCTTGCCTCCCTGTCTACCTTCCAGCAGATGTGGATCAGCAAACAGGAATATGATGAAGCTGGGCCATCCATTGTTCACCGCAAATGCTTTTAAATTGCTTTATCTTACTATGCACCCCTAATGTATTATTGTGAATGTATTCGGGAAAATACATTCTTATAATTTCATTCCATAAATCTTTCATCAGAATTACTCTAATTAATTGGGTACTGTATTTTTTTAATAAATTTTAAATATGCTATGAAATTGCTGCTCCTATTTAAAAAAAAAAAAAAAAAAAAAAAAAAGAGGAAACAAAATGCATGTGTGAAGGTACCATTACAGCTGGGTTGAAGCTCCATCTTGTGACGCCAATTTGTTACTTCACTATATTGGGCTTCGCAGAAAAAGAGGTACCTTTTAGTCAATAATATCAACGCTAGAAAATGCTCTGCTATCAGGCTGCACATTGTCAAAGATGAGCCTCTGAAAACATTTTAGTCTTCAAACATAACCAGATTCAATTTTTTCAAAGTTCTGGGCAGTACCAAAGGAGCATAGCATATGTTCAGTATTAGGATGAGCATCTGCACTCTGCTCTGCATCTGCTCTATCCTGAAATATTATCTATCCACACCACTTCTTAACTCACAGATGTCACGCTGGAAATGCTGAATTCTTACAGTTTGTGTCCCAGAGGTGTACGATGTGTACTACAACAATTCTGTGTGTTTTCTTTAAAGAATCTGTTCCTTTGGGAGCATATCTAAACACTAATATTAGATTGAGCATGTGACTTTCCTATCATATGCCCTCAGGATGAGGGCAGCCTATTATTTTTATGTTGTGATTTCTGGCAAGTTCTAAAGGGTAATTAAGCTGGCTTAATACACTTTCTCTTCAAAACTGGGTTGTTTTTTTGGGGGGTGTGGGGTGTAATGTAATCGAAGTAGAAAATTTTGTTAGTTTTCTTTTTCTGTAATTTTTTTTCCTGATTCCATTTATAGTCTTAAATAAATGAAACCCAATATTCAACTAGAAGTATACGCATAGCAGCTGATGCTAGTGATACTGTCTTAAAAGTACATACATGAAAAAAGAATTCACTGAGTTCTAAGGAACTTGCTGCAATCTGTATGCATTAGAGTTCAGGATAAAGGATGCTATTTATTTTTGTTACCTATTTTCCTGTCTAAACTCAATAGTTTACCTCACTCTTCTGTTATGTGTTATCTTTCAAACTGTAAGCTCTTTGCAACAGCACCTGTTATTTACCATGTCCGCATAACCCCTGGGTTCCAGATCTTGTCCAGTTTCTGACTGTTAGCACATGTTCCAAACTTTTTTGTACTAACCTTGCTATTTAAAGTACAGCCCATCTAGGTTCTTGGAACAGATACTAAATAAACTCTTGTAAGAGCAAATAACTTTGTATGGTTCTTCCTTCTGACTCTACCTACATCTTTTTATCTAACACTAGATAAATCTAAGGAATCCCTTTTGGGATAAGAACTTTATTTCAAATAAAGGTTTCTACTGGAGGGTTGCTGGAGAAGACACATTTCTCCAGGGGACTCTGATGTATCTCTCACATTCCAAGATGTGATGATGGTAAGCTGTCAGATAAAGGACTCGTGTTTTCCAAAGTATTTTCTGCTAAAAACTTAGCCAAGAGTTGAGCTATATGAGGATGGAATAGAGAAAAGGATGAAAAAAAAAAAAAACCCAACAACACAACTCAGAAATCACCCTAAATGTATTTGTCTCTACTACATATAATGCAAGGTCACTGAAGCAGTGAAGAGATATAAGTACCTAGAGGTCAAAAAAAGCCAAATGCTGTTAAAAATCTCAAATTCTCAGAAAGCAATTAATGCCAGCAGGTGACAAAAGAAACATCATTTATTTCAACACAGTTACTGTCATTTGAAGATATTTTTATTGTGGTTTATAGGTGAGATTTGTTTACAGATTCAGGGGTAATGCCACTGAAATCCATCTTGAAGGAGCAACAAAATAACTCTGAAACAGGCTAGAGCAATAAATATCAAACCATTCAATTTAAAATGTATAAATATAAAATTCATTTCTGAAAATGTAGGAAAAACTGGGATCCATTTTTCTGTTTTCTCCATTTGTACAGTAACATAGTGTATCACCTCAGATCCAGCACAATTATCTTTATGTCTTTCCCGACCACATGGGAACATGGCTGCAGAAGAAGTCAACCCATTAGTCATAAAAATAAATTTCAGTAAAGCAGCATAAGAGGGCTATTGTTTCTTTATCATTTTCAGAGCCTGCTTAATACTATGCCTATCTATCCAGCCTTGACTGTACCTGTCATTGTGCCTGTTGACAGGCAAACTTGATCATCACAGATATAGAATGGTGAATAAAACAAGGACTACAAAATCCAATCAGAAATAAATTTCTAAATTTAATATTGTTCAAGGTTTAGCCTGTGAAACAGATTATAGTTCTGTGTGATGCTTTATGTATCACAGTATGGATACCTCAAATGGTGAAGGAAGGTGGTGTGCACTGCATTAGAAAAAGTGATGGGGGACAGCAACAAGGAATGTGTGAAAACTGTTGTTCTCCTGCAGTGGTTTCAGATGAGTCTGCCCATATAGTGGATTTTTTTTTTAAGCATTTAGGAGTAGGTTTTGTCTTTAGAGGCTGTGATCTCACTGTTTTTGTTGCAATATCCATGTGTTTTGGGGATTGTACTTGAAAAGATATTTGTGTTCAATATACAATACCAGCAGTGTGTCTTTTGATTATAAATCAGCTCAAATGGGCAGTAACTTCATTAATGAACTAAGTCTGTAAAGGATCACTGAAAAGAGCCCATCTGGAAAAAGAAGTCTTACATTTTTTCAGAGTTGGATGACCTTCTCAATATCCCTACAGCCAATGATAAGAAAATAAAACTAAGAACCCAAATTTCTCCTCCTTTTGAGGAGTAATATTGATATTCTGAGAGTCCTTCAACAAATAAGTCATTTCTAGCATCTTTCAGCATTACTTCTCTGTATCTAATCATTTTTGTTTGAGCTATATGAGATGTTCTGTATTTTAAGTGGGAGAATGAGTTTTCTTAAAAAAGAAAATCTTAATTATTCAAAGGCAAAAATTGTTTTCTTCTGGATGACAGTGACATTTCTGATAATTCTGACTATACTATACATATACTATGCTAATTAAAATATCAAAAGATATGGTAGTTACTGAGAAGCCAATGGAAAATTACTGGCCAAGAAGGAATTACGGGTAACAAATTATTAACATGGAGGAAACATTATAGAATCATAGAATAGTTAGGGTTGGAAAGGACCTCAAGATCATCTAGTTCCAACCCCCCATTATAAAGAAATCTGACCTGAAGCACATACAATTTCTGCTTGCAGCAGTACCACAGGCAAGAATTTGAATAGTCAAAACCATGCTGGGTTATGTACTTACATTAAATAACCTAAGGTCCTTTGTATGTGGATGGAAACCTTTCTTTTTACAAGCAGAAACTTCTAGCATGCCAGCATTAGTAAGTCTGAAGATGCCGGTGCTGAAAAGCAAAAGATGAAATTCCTGTTACATACTGCTCCCATAATACATGTTCAGGGTTTCACATACAAATTGCTTAGCTTAAGAGGATAACAGAATGGTACTCAATGACCTTTGGTCCACAGGAGCCAAGGTTGAGTTGGACTATTAAAAGTATTTGAAATCAAGGGGAGTTGTATTCTTGTAAAGGAAGACATGATGAGGGGAAGGGAAGACTAAAAAACAGAAATCACAGTACTGGAGCTACTCCCATTATGCATGTTAGGCTACTAAGGCCGAGGCTAGCTAGAAAGAAACCAGAAACTTAGGTGTTCTGGATTTCATTTCATTCACTGAACTCTAGAGGGACAACTTTAAAATAGAGCAGCCTTTAAGCCAGCTGTGTGAGAGTACACATCCTCCCCACTCTTAGGTAATTAATACAAAGTACTAGAAAATGCACTGCTGCATATGCATGACCTAAAACTGAGCATTGACTAAAATGTCAGAAACCCCATCCTTCTGAGAAGAACGTTAATACCTGATAGCTACAGGACAGAACCTGATTGATAAATGTTACAGATGGTAGTAACAGGCATATGCTAGGTTACAAAGCCTAGTGCTCGTGCATTTGTCACTTAACCTGTATTTAGAGCTGTGCTACCTGAATGGCTCACATAGAAAATTAGACAACCAGAATGGGATTCACAGAAGTTGACTACAAAGGTGGAAGGCCAGAAAGGAAGGCTGAAGAAATGCGCCATCTAAAAAACTGAGTTAGCCCTGGGGTCTTGAAGTGCCAAGCACTCCAAATCAGAATCACGGAATTGTTGAGGTTGGAAGGAACCTCTGCAGATAATCCAACACCCTGCTTCAGCAGAATCACCTTAAACAGGTTACCCAGGATAATGTCCTGGTTTTGAGTATCTCCTGGGATGTAGACTTCACACCCTCTCTGGGCAACCTGTTCCATTATAAACATTCACATTAATATTTACACATTTTCATTTATTTTCCAGAAACTTATTGTTTGTATTTTATGAAGTACAAAAATAGGACTTTATAAAAAATGTGATCTTTACCCTTCTACTCCCCAAGCTGCATTTTCCAGATCCTCCTGGAGAAATATATCTAAGCCCTCTACTTCCTTCATCAGACAGAATGAAGCTAGGCCTGTGGTAGGGCACTGACACTGAGGTCTCCGGAAGAACAGTTCCTGTCACTAATATTTGACTGAGCAGAGTATGAAAATAAATAAAATTTAAAACCTTGGGCTGGGAAAGGAGGAGGAGGAGGAGAGAGAAGCCATAAACAGTACTGTGCATAGAGACTAATTGGAATGTAAGTATAAGCAATTTAAAGAAAGCAAACTCACAATACAGTATTCCTGCCCTTTGTCACAGTTGACATACTGTTTGCACTTGATCAGATTTTGCAATACAGAGCAGGGGAAAATATCTAAATATTACTTAGAAAAATCAGAACTCACTCATTATGCTTTGGTGAACAAACAATTGCAATGGCCTCTGGCAACATTAGCTGATAAGAACAATGAGTATGAAGATCCACACTGGATAAGAATGCTGTTTGTGTTGGATGTGTCTACAAAAAGAATACGAAAACTCAGCATCATGAAATATTTCTTACAAATCAAGGTTGACACACATTCAAGAAGGAACAATAATTTGTATCAAGTGAAAGCACCAGTACTTCCCCACATTGGTTTCTTAAATTTCTGTTAAACCAGATTCTACATTGTTAGGGTGGCTTTTCAGTACAAGATTTATGGAGGCACATTCACAGCCAGTTGTACAAGCAATTTTCTGATCATGGGGGAAAAAAGGTGGGCTGAAGAAGCACAAGACAAAGGCAAATAACTCGATTGTCCAAAATCCCCAAGAGTGAAATTATTATAAAATTTAAACAACACGATACTTCCCTCCCCTCCCCTTTTGAATACAGTAGAAAATAAATGCCATTAGAAAGTAGTAAAATACCCCTAGATCATCATAAACAGAAGTTGTACTGGCAAATGCAGGCCCATTGTGTGATCAGGATAGCTCAACTGCATTAAGAAACACTTATCTGAGGAGAAAATTAGTGATCATTTACATTACAACAATGAGAATTAAGTGAACAAATTAATCTGGATTATTCCAGTTATCTCTTTAGTTTGCTATTTCCAAGATTTTTTTTCAACATAGGATGCAGAGCCAATATAGAAAAGCTGGAATCTATGAGTTAGTTATACGTACATGGATCCAACCCAAAGTGAGGAGATCATACTGGTCCTGAATACCAAATAACTCTTCCACATTCTCCATGTCACAGTAGTCTGGTCCTGCAGATTGCTTTGGCACTATTACATGGGTGATAGTAAACTCATTATGTGTCTGTAAAACAAACATTGACAGTTTGAACAAATGAACTAATGAATAAATGCTAAATCAGGATTTGAAAGATGTCAGCCTATCAGCTAAACTAAACCAGTATAGCTCTGCTGATTCCAGTGCAGCTATACTGACTTACTGCACCTGAAAACATGCTTTAACATTTTATCATGAAAACATACAGGGTAGTATTAGTAACAATATGAGATTGTTGTATTGCAGTGTTCTCAGAGATGAGTGTGAAAAGACTGTCCTTTAAAAAAACATGGAAAAAGAGGTTTGAGAATACTATTATTATTTCTTGTGAAGCTTGTAATATCACTACTCTGGCTATTCTTCCTCCTTATACAATTCAAATACACCTGGACATCATCTTTAAAATTCTGTATATGCCAGCGTGGCATGCTCCTTGCACTAAAAGGACATTAATTGTTACCTAGGTCACAGGAAAATCAAAACAAAGTAATACAAACAAAACCAGCTTGAAAATCAGATGTAGTACAGCTTGATGGGGGAAGGGATTTTCTTTTTTGTTGTGCCGTTATGAATTTGATGACTCCTGTAGTTTCTAACAGTCTTTATATTTCATTGTCCTGCAACTAAACCTCACTTACCTTATATGAATGCCAGAGAAAGTACTCGAAAAAGCCTGTATTGTACAGCACATAGAGCTGAAAAACTCACTACCTTTTACAACAGCAGTATACTTTGATCAGATGTTTCCCCAATAAGGCAAGTCTACTTACACTGCTGAAGTGACCACTCAATTTATAGTATGAAATTAATTACATTAAAGACTAATTGTTTAGATCTGCTTTTGTTCTGAAATCAAGATAAAACAGGAAAATACAGCACTATCATATATGTCTTCCCCAAACAAATGTGAGGGTTAAACTGTACCAGTTTTCCACAGAGAATTCCACATGTCTCTATTCCTCTTAGAGTATTTGCCTCTGCTAACAGCAGAAATTTGTGACAGAGATCCCTGGGCAAAACGACGCCTCTGAGTGCTTCTGCCAATTGAGCTGACAAAAGACAAAGTGAAAACAGAGAGAGAAAAAAAGGCATTTGCAGCTTACACAGTGAAGTTCCTTAAAATAAGGAAATACACAGTTACAAGAAATTATTAAAAGAGAAAGAATTATAATTCTAAATCACAGATTTCTAATGAGAAGAATTCTATAGCACAATCACTTCACCCTAAATTGAGGTCACCAGCCCATCAGATAAGTCCACTACCCTGCTCCTGAGGTGACAGGGAGCTGCTACCATCCTTGGCCAGAGCTTTGTAGGGTGAAGCACTGCAGGTTCTACTATTTTGTCTTGAAGTCCATGGCAAGATTTGGAGTTCATTACACAGGAACACTAAGGCTCAGCCCCCAGATCCATCTATTGGTACTCAAATGGAAAATGTGAAACTGTGCAACTAATCTCCTCTCTTAAAATGAAGAAACTATATGGAACCATTGTGTGTACAGGAACCGGTTCATGCTTATTTCACTATGGACATCCTCACGGTGAATGTATATGCAAGCATATGCAACATGTGGGCTGCTATAAATGGCAAAGAGGCAGATAAAAAAGAAATTAAAGAAAACTCTTTGCACTTACTCTGAACAGCACTCAAAGTAGCTGCTGGCTTTAAGACCCGGTTTACTGGAGGTGAATGTCCAGCGCATCCAGATTTGCTGCTCCCCTCTGTTTTTTGAAGCAGTGCAGAAGACAGGGAGCTGTTGTCTGGTACAGAAATACAAGATAGTGTACTTCCATCTATCTGTTCAGACATAACCATGTTCTCTTTGATTTTCTGATCTCGAGCTAGCTCTTGCTTCTTAAGTTGATCCTCAAAGAATTGAAACTGTTCTGATTCAAGCTGCTGTTGCCTCATATGTGCGATTCGTTTCTTCTCTGCCTCTATTAGCTTTTGATGCTCTAGTTTCTTCAGAAATTCAGTTCTACGTTTGTTCTGAAAGATATGAAAAACAGTGACATTCTCAAAACACTAAAAAAAGCTACAAAAAAATGAAGGTAAAGAAGCAATCCAATTGTTTAAAAAACCCCCACCAAATCCTGTCACTAAAACTCAAGTGTTTTGAAATTTGCTGAACTGGCAAATAGAACTATGTCCCAAAATGCAGTAGGATATGGAAGGAAATACAGAAAGTAAGGAATTACTAACATGAAGTTTCCAATCTGTACATGTGTGCTGCATGCTGTTCTGTGTTTTTTCTTTAGCAGCTATAACACTGGCGTCATTTGCCATAAAGTCATTTGAACAAGACTTCTTGGAACAGGGATGGTAAAGAGACCAGATGGAAGAGTAAGCCCTTGCAATTTTTAATGCAATAAGGTATCTATGAACACATGAGTCTTCTGGGTAGATTTCATAATCCATTTTGTTAATCTGGTTTTGTTGCTTGTTACTGCTCTTTGTTTGGATAAATTGCTGCTTGGATAATTTGCTTTCTGGATAAATTTCTTCTGCTACTTTCTTTCCTCGGCTTTCTCTGGATTGCTTAATCTGTCTTTGGTGCATAGTCTCCCCAGATTCAGACACATTAGGTGGCTTCTCCACCCTGTCCTATGTCCCCTTGTCCCCAGGCCACCTGGTGTTGCACAGACTGCAAGGGAAGCTTTTGGTTTTGACAGCCCCTCCTGCTCCCCAGTAAAGGAGAACTTCAAGCATCTTCAGAAACAAATGAAAAAAAAAAATCAATACAGCAAAGTCATCTCTTAAATGTCATAGACAAAACAGAGCAGGAAAGAAAGCCTCAAGTCAATAAGTGACAGGAATATGGAGTTAATTTTAAGGGAAGGAAAGAAAAAGATGTTTTTTTTCCCAGATTCTCTTTCAAAGACTAGCTTTTAAAACTACAGATCCTGTACTCAGTGACTTCAATACACAAGATACAAGTATTTACAGTTATTTAAAGACTAAAGCAGGTTCAATTCAAACTTGAGCATATTAGGAGCCAACAGACTTTTTCCGTATACTCATACAGACGTATTAACAGTACCCTTCTTACGAAACAGAACCTGAGTGTACCTAAGATCTATTTAGATACTTGTAGACAGTTCCTAAGTAAGTATCACAGCACATTTATTTCCAAGTACACATTTGCATTATTTATTTTCAAATGACCAACTGGTTAGATCCAGAGAAGTGAGAAGTCGTTCTAAGCAGCCCGTGGAATGATTCAGTATTGTAGAACTGGCATTTTACTGTTTCATTTTTAAGACACTTTATATGACAGGAAAAAATTTATACCAACAATGATTTAATAAGCATCTAGAACTCACTTGATTTTGCATGTATTCTTGATATTCTAAGTTGTATTTTTTTAAAAGATCTCTCTTCAATTCATCTGTCCGTGGAAATGCAACCTCCTTCAATTTCTTTGGGGTGGGGTGGGGAAGAAAGAGAGATAAGTTTACTTTCCACTTTTTAAAAGAAACACCTAGAAAACAAACTGAGCTGTAATACAGAGCTTAAAAAAATTACAAAATAGGAAAAAAAAAAGTACTGATCTTCTCCCAGGAAAGAAAGGAACTAATCCATCATATTATGAAACTTCTGTTGTACACTGATTTCAATAAAGCTATATGTCAGTGAAAGATGTGATATGACTACTACCTATCTCAATGAAAGATTAATCCTTCTTTTCCAGATTGCTGTCTGTTATCTCTGTTTTCTTTAATAGCTGTATGATGACTAACATGTTTGTTGTAGGCGGAATTTATTGAAGAAACCAAGTCAAACTTTCAGGTAGGACCATCACAGTTTTCTCTGGGACTCCATGGCCAGAAATATTTCTGAATATAGTCATTTCCAGGTAAAGAAAAAAAAAGTTTATTTGCAGAGACAGCTTGCAGCTTCCGGCAAAACCCCTGTTCGTAAAACAAAAACAATGCCCCATGTTTCCTACTGATGCAGAGGCTGCTACAAAATGATTTAGAGGCTGTAGGGAAAATAGGGAAAGAGACCATTTGCTTAATCCTACTGAGTGTCCTGGGGGGAGCATGTTAGATGCCTTTTCTCAACTGGGATATTTTCCTAGGTCATGAGACACAGTCAAAAATTTGACATGAAGCATTTTGGCTTTTGTGAGAGACTGAACTGAAACCAGACTCCATGTCTATTGTCCCAAAGATTGGTAGGAGAAGCTCAGATGGAACTCCACTATCCTTTATCTGAGAGATGGGTGGGAGGAGCTGAGATAAAACTCCTCCATCCATTATCTTAAGGATTGGTGTGAGGAATTGCTGCACATTATCTCAAGGATAGCTGACAGACATGCAGTTGAAGAGCTGGCTGCAAGGCCAGTGAAATTGGTCCACCAGGAATGTGCAGTAGATGACATTAAGAACAGAGGTACTCCCCCCAACTCATAATGAAAGGGGGAAAAGGTAACCACCCACCTCTAAAGGCTACTATGGGCATTTGGGGACACTCTCCTCTGAAGCCAGCTACAGACTCTGGAGGACTCCCATTACCGAGGAAGACAACTATGGACTCTCGGGACACCACTGGATCCATGGTGATGACTATCTCTCCATGCTCTGAATGAATGAATGAATTTCTGTCTTTTTTTTCTGATCTGTCCTATTGCTATTTTTTATAGTAATTTCTTTTTTTTATAATAATTATCTTTTAATAATACACAAACTGAACGATTATGGTACTTGACTTTGCTTGTGTCTTAATTTCACTCTGGTGGTCATGAGTGACGTATTTCCAACACTGGGATTTTCCCCAGTCGGACCCTGACAGCTTTGACTATAACACCACTGAGCTTTAACTGTGGAGAAAGAATGCAAATATGGCAGCATGAAGCAAGGGACACTTATGCTTATTCTAACAATTCTCACTGAGCAATTCCAGATAGTTTAAGCTCAGCGTAAGACTGTATTTGAAATTTTCTTTTAGAAGTTAAAAAAAAAGAAAGTAAACCTTTTTTATACAAAAGTAGAGAGAAAAATCTGGTAAAAATTAAGTAACTACATATTTGGTAATAAAGAAAGCAAAGATATACTTTGATTATTTAGCAGGGTAAACAAATACTACACAGACACCAGTAATGCCACACATCTCTCTTTTCCTGTTTGCAATAGTCAGTTTAGACCACTATCATAGAATCATAGAATCACAGAACAGTCAGGGTTGGAAAGGACCTTAAGATCATCAGGTTCCAACCCCCCTGCCATGGGCAGGGACACCTCACACTAAACCATATCTCCCAAGGCTATGTCCAACCTGGCCTTGAACACCGCCAGGGATGGGGCATTCACAACTTCCCTGGGCAACCCATTCCAGTGCCTCACCACTCTTACAGTAAAGAATTTCTTCCTTACATCCAATCTAAACTTCCCCTGTTGAAGTCTGAACCCATTACTCCTTGTCCTATCACTACAGTCCCTAATGAAGTCCCTCCCCAGCATCCCTTTAGGCCCCCTTCAGATATTGGAAGGCTGCTATGAGGTCTCCACACAATCTTCTCCAGGCTGAATATATAAAATATAAACCAGTCTGTGTTGGGAGAGTTTGCTGTATTAAACTGGGCAAGACCAAACATACAGCACAGTAGAGGCAGATGTAGCACAGAACTAAAATTCTGCTGTCACTACTCATAAAACTCTCACTCTTACCACAGTCTGGGTCTTTAACTGGAGAAGATTTGTTTCACCTTGTAAGCACTGGTTAAGCAGAGAAATATACAGGCTGTCTTCTTAAATAATTGAGCTTTCTAACTCTTTTTTCCATT
>JAOEHX010032906.1:0-17314 GCA_025448015.1 Bolborhynchus lineola | reverse complement strand
AGTAGAGTCTGCAAATTTTGCACTGTGATTACATCACAGGACTGTTCAATTAAAGAACCTTTTATAATATCTAGTTTTAGTTGTCACAAGTAGTCTACGTTTTCCATTACACTTGTCCGATTTTCCCAAGGATGCTCTGCCATGGTTTTGTTGCTCACAAATAGCAATTACAAGTAGATTATGCAAGTCATCCCAACCACATGTTAATAAATCCTGTATATTATCTCAGTCCAACAGTATTCCCCATATGATCAC
Organism: Bolborhynchus lineola; assembly: GCA_025448015.1. NCBI lineage: Eukaryota > Metazoa > Chordata > Aves > Psittaciformes > Psittacidae > Bolborhynchus > Bolborhynchus lineola. The sequence continues at coordinate 17,059 of JAOEHX010032906.1, read as the reverse complement.
CGCTGGAATTAAGCAATGTATTTTAAAAAGCTTTTGAAGTTCTAAGGTTTTTGGTTGCAGTCCTTTCTATATTTTTACCCTTAAAGCCAGATTTTTAGTGTTATCTACATTTGAGAAGAACCAATACTTAATAATAGCTGCTTAATAAACCTAATTGCTAATGAAAATCTTACCCATTTCTCCTCTCCCATCTTTATTTTGAATGTTGGTGGAAACTTTATCATAGAAATCCAGCTGCAAAAGGCTCATGAGACCTTATTCTCCAGAAACACCCTAAATTTTGTCTTTTGTACTTAGAAGGCAACAGCTCAATAGACAGACATCTCGATGGTATAAGCTTACTTCTCATGCAAAGTACTTCAAGAGGCCAGAATGTAAACCCCTGTTCAGTCTAAAATACAAGCTATCTGCAACTAATACAAAAAATACACAGGCAGCATTAGCAGCAAATATGAAAGGTGACAGCTCTATGGTTAGAAACAAAGCCCTCTGATGACCCAGTGAAGCAGAAAATAAATCAATGTACCCACTTCATAAACCCTTACTCCTACATACCCCTTGGCTTGCCAACTCCCTCAATCCTGCTGCCAAACTCCGGTTCTTCAAACTCCTGTTGGATTTAGTTGCTGGTTTTAAGGCAGGAGATTGTTTTTTTCCTCCCTCAGCAACAGTACAGGACTTTTTGGTAGCATAGGTAATACTGAATGTTGTCAGACATCTGTGACATGACTGGACTCCTATGCTTTGTTGTGTAGGAGATGCTGCCCACCATGGCCCCAGCTACTGGCACTTTGGTTCCCCCTTCTGCAAAGCAAGCATCAGGCATTATATATTTTGTCATCCGCCAAGATGAAAACTGTTATATCACATTAATACCTGATTCTTCATTTACAGTAAGCATAGGGGGTGTGACTCAGCCATAAATTTGGAAGTAATTATTGTACAAACCAGCAGTAAAGAGGGATTTGTGTTAAGGATGATCAGGTCTGAAACACTTAACTATCTGAGCACTACACTGATTTTTATGCTGTTTCTTTCTCTGTCTATGAGCTCAAGGAGGAGTACAAGGTACAGCAAATACTTTATGCTCTCTGCTGATTGATAAGAGTTATTTATCCAATTCTTCAATACCTCTAGCTTTCCAGTCTGGTGGCCATAACATATTCCTAAGCATCTCTATATGAGGAAATACAGATGAATTATTATGAGTTGGACAATTTTAAGTGGTGCTCTAAGACTTTGCATCAGGGGAATGTTGTTTAAAGGAAGCAGCTTGCTGGAGGTCCTGGTCAGGAAGGTAAAGAATATGAACAGTGGTGAGGAATTTGATGAAAAATCTCAGTCAAGAATCAAAAGCATCTAACTAGCAGGGTGAACCCATTGCCTTGGCTTTGGAATTTAAATCAGTACCTGAGTCTCCCAAGACAGCTACATGACAGCCACTAGTCACCCTTCAGTATGGTTTAAGTCATATATGAAAGATGAAGGCAATAAAGAAAAAGCCTATTTCTGACACAAACCTAACAAAAGCAGAAGCCCAGCATGTTTATGTTCCGGCCTCATCTCTGGAAGTGTTCAAGGCCAGGCTGGATGGGGCTTTTGGCAGCCTTGTCTAGTGGAAGATGTCCCTGCCCATAGCAGGGGGCTTGAACCAGATGATCTTTAAAGTCCCTTCCAACCCAAACCATTCTGTGACTCTATGACAAATTTGACAGTGACTTTGAAAGGAGTGATTTAAAGCACATCTTTTTAATTTTCTTTCCCTTATGAAGAATAACTTGCTTCTCCCCCTACTGTATGTCCCATGAAAATCAAACAGAGTTGACCTAAATATACTTAAAAGGATTTGCATCCCAAAGACAAGAAAAGTTTAGACTCAGCTCAACCTGATAGGCTCATTTGCTCACATTCAGTGAAGACAGCTGTGAATTTCAAGAGAAATTTATGCTGGTTGGTTAGTTAAGGCAGAAGCCAGACAAGGTCCATGTTTTGTGGACTAAAACTGCAAGAAAACATTTCTAAGGAAGGAAATGACCATAAATGCCACAGAAACAAGTAATGTATAAAAATAGTAGTTGAAAAATCTCATTTCTAAGGGGACCTTAGGCTTTACCTCTTTATGCTTACAGGCATTTTTTACTAAAGATCTTCATCTCTCACTAGCTATTCTCACACTATTTTTTCAAGTAAAAAAATATTGCCAAATACACGGTAGAATCAGCCTTTTAAACCTACACACATTAAGACCTGCAGCAACTACACAGGCTCAGACTGAGTAGATGCATTAGTTTTGCAGTCAAATAAATGAAACCTTCTGGGTAAATTTGGAATATGTCTCCTCACACAAGCACACAGGCTTTCAGTCATCTTCAGTTCTTTTTCTCTCTCTGAATAGAGATTCATTTCCCATTGTTATCACATTGTTATGTGGCTGGCAGAGTGATCCTTCTTCCTCAGAGACTCATAAGGCATTCCATCCTGTTCCTAATTGCTGTAGTTGAACATGACATCACAAGAGACTGTTCTGAAAACTAGCTTCCGTTTTTTCTAAAACCATGGGATTATTCTTTTGTTCTGTCTCTCCCTCTCAGTAGGACTTCCTCCACAAGTATGACCACAGCCTAACAAAACTGCAAAGTGGTGGTGGATACTTCTCACTTCCAACATCATCTCTATTACATGATGACAGAATTCTTTCCTTCTCAAAGTGTGTCTTCTCTCTTGTCCACCAGTTTGCATTTCTGATACCTGAAGTTTTTGGTTGTTTTCTTTATCTTGATCTCCATGGTTTGGGCTCTGTCCCCCAGGACACTCCCTGGGGCTACCGTTTTTACAAGCTGGGAATAGAAACAGCTGTTGTTTTGAAAGTAGCGGAAAATAATAGAAATATTTCTGGGTTGTGGGTATCTTTGACCTGTGCCTTCCTTGTAAATGCCTTCAGCCTCTGTGAGTATCTGCCAACTCACCACAAAGAAAGGGAAATGAAGAAGAAGTAAGAATAAGCCTGAAAAGGCCTTCTGTAGAAGGCTCTTCTCATCTCAAAGTCCTTAATGAAGGCTGGTATCACCTGTGAATGTGAAAAACAAGGCACAGAAGAGCAAAGTGTCTTTGAGGTCATTAAGAAGCAGGTCATTAAGGTCACTGAGAAGCAAGAAGAAAATTTTGAAATAACTTCAAGGCCTTCTTTATCCAAATCCACTGCCTACAAATAAGATCAATGTATTTCCTAGATGCTCTTAGATTTAATTTACAATGCCAGTTACTTATGTCCTGTCTGCAAAATAAACCAAAAATGGCAGACAGGGTTTATCATAGATTGATTAAAAAAATAATAACAATAATATTAAAAAAAGCCATATGCAAATGGAGTACTGGTACTTAGTCCAGGTTGCCATAGGAGGGTTGTGTCATCTGTTTCTATCATCGATTTTATTTCTAAATAAAGAAAATTACTTTTTGGAAATCACATAGCAGCTATACAACTCAAACCCATGTAATTTTATCTGTACAGAAGGGAATATGGAATTAATTGAGATAAGAAGACAATTATTTTTGTGGAGAGAAAATGAAAAGAGGGATGGACAAAGACTAATTTGGGTAATGTCTTTTTTAATTGCAGTCCTTATGCTCAGAGAACAGTGCTATAGGTGTATAGGATCATCAACATAAGATCTCTAGTCAATTTTGTTGCCACAAGTGGCCTGTAGCTCCAGCAGAGTCCTCTGCTCATCAAAATGTAATATGTAATCTTCTACTTCTTTCTTTTTCTTTCTAGAATCAAACATTTCTTCTTTCAACCTATTGTCACTAACACAGCCTAAGAAGATACTATTACATTGACTTCAGCATCAATCAACAACATCTCTATTCCCTCCAGCTATAATTTTTTTAGCATTTTATTATCCAGCAGGGCTCTACCCTGGCAAAGCATGCCACTGATGTGAAATATGGGAGATGATAGGTACATAGAAAGACTATAAACACATTTTGTCAGCTTCATCTAAATTGCTAGTAGAAAGAGCACAGGCTGTGAAGTTGACTAGCCAGCTTTGAAAGGCTTTTAATAAGTTGATAGATAAGATATTTTTTCAAGGAGAATTTCAATGCTGCAGGAGACCAAGGGACATGATGGCAAGCAAAACCATCCCTCCAGCTTCCCGTAAGTTAGTCCTGCTGTCAGTGAGGTTAGGCAATGGACTGATTATGCTCATTTATAAGCAGTAGATCCTTGGTGCTGAAGGTTTGCCAAAGAACTGGTCTTAAGCCAGTAAGATAAAACAGTTATAAACTGAAAAGAATATTTTTGCCACAGAAGATATCTAGTGCCTGGAGTAAAGTCCTGAGCACTTGAAAAAGTAATGAGCAGACAGCTAATTCATGCTTACAGGAGCAATCAGGATGTGCAGTGGTACCCTGTTCATCCATATTTTATATCAGAGTCTATCTAAGCGGAACCGAGGCCAGGAATGATTGACAGAACCCTTCCCCATGCAAAGACCAGGTTTGTTTGCAGTCATTGAATTTAGGTAAAGTTTCCCTGTTTGTAATTTAAATTTTCTGCTCAGATTTCCATTCCAAAAGAGCTGGGTAAGGGGTGACAGGTGCCTTTACCCCAAGCTCATGTTAGACGCAGGGTACTCATTGAACTGAAAACCTCAGAAATATTTCCAGATGATACTGTGACAAGACCACCTTTAGCAGGAGGTGCAGATGTAAGCAGCTTTTATTATAATATCCTTTTGCACAGGGTATGCCATGTATGCTGGCCTTATTTCAGATAAGGAGCAACCCCATACAGATATCAGTGAACTGCTGTACACTACTTAGAAACACAATCCTCCTATTGACCTCAGTCAGTGTGTGCTTGCCCCATGAAGAAACAGTAAAGACCAACATGGGTACTTTTTTGTACTGGAAAGAAAAGTAATTATCTTGTATAAGTTTTGCAAATCACTTGCAAGGAAAGTACGCTTTTACTTCACAAGCAGCACCTCAACAGCACCTCACTAACCAGATTTCTTCCTGTGATATGTTATTAATTATATACCAGTGTCAATTTTGTTTTTTCCTTTACTGCTATGGAATTAAATTTCAAGCCTGTAACATCGGGTAGTCAAGGAAACAAATCTTTATGAGACCTTTAGTAGTATGTTGAATTTGATATTAAGAGCAAATCTTTCTTCAAGTGAAATGCCATAAAGCATAAGATCAAAATCATCAGACAAAACTCTATAGCCTCATAATATTATCTTTAATAGCATTATACTGTTTGGAAATCAAGAAGAGAAATTGGATTCTGCTGCAGCTAATTTTTAATCAGAAACCAATGTTTATTAAAAAGGATAAATTCTATAATTTAACTCTGATGCACGAATTAGATCAGTAATTTAGATTTGAGGCAACATATCATTTATCACAGAAAAGATACTGCTTATTTCCATAGCTCTTTTTTGCAGAATAAATCTTTAAAACTGTTAAGGACATCCATATATCCAGTTCCTCTGATCTATCATAACAAAAAAACGAAAATACTAATCTTGAACATCCCACTATGAATTATATTCCCCTATATTTCTTGCATCAAAAAGTCCACAGTAATCAGAAAAAGGTGTTAAAAAAGCAAACCTCTCTAAGCCTAAACTCTGAACTCCTCCCTTGTAACTCTTTTAGCAGAAGAGCAAAGTGGATTATAAAAATTTCAGCTGACAGATAAATCTCTTGCCTTGCAAATTCCTTTCTTGCTTTTCCATGGTATGTCTTCATGAAATCCATCCCCAACTCTAATTGACTTTTCCTCCTCGTTCAAGCCAATTTTTTTAATCCTTTATGTCTCAGAATACTCTTGGTCCTGGGCTTGCAGCTTGAAACCAATTATCTAGGTCCATGCAAGCACACCAGTGTCTCAGTCTCCATAAAGTATTTTCTCATTCTTCTCTTCTGTGATTTCTTAGATATGTCTTGGCTTTATTTTCTATTTTTCCTCTGATAGCCTTGATCTCCATAAAAGCATTGTTTGAAGTAGCTTGTTGGTCATGTGGTATGCAGATTTCACTATCTGCTGTATAAATTTGCTGGATTTTCTTCAAACTATTTACTTCCTAGCCGTGTTTTCAGTCTTGCAACCTCTATGCAATTCGATATATGTAGAAAAATAGATCTTTTTATTTTAGGAAATGATGAATATCCCAAGCATTCACAATGTGATTATGGGTATTTTCAATGATCTTAAATTAACTAAATTAATACTTTTGACTATTCTTCCCCAATGTACCATAGAATAATCTGGCATGAGAAGGATTAGAGAAGACTTGATTTAATTATATGCTCTGTCTGAGCAAATACAATTCAATTAAGGAAGATGTGATTATTAAATCTAAAATGCATTAGCATGCACCAATCAGCTGTATGAGCTTTAACTTAATAAATAGTTCTTTTACAGTTATCCAACTACTAGACAGAAATTCAGAATTAAAACCTCCAATAAAATCAGCCAAGTCTCTCAATGCAGTTTTTAAAGCATAATTTACTGAATTGATGTTTATGCATCACTTTAGTAAGCTCAAAGAAGCTTGTTCCAGTGTTGGGTGATGTTAAAGTATTAGAGTATTCTGTTTTGTCACAAAACATAGTTTTCTCTATTGCAGGTTTAATTGAAAAGAGCACAGTACAATATATTGGGATTTTTTTTGTCTCAAATTACCTTGTATTTCCAGGGGGGAGGGGGCTCAAAACTTCTGTACTTTCCTGTTTAAATATTTAGCAATTTTTTTCTCAAATTTCTGGTGTGGATGCAGAGAGACATCAAAGAATGCATACATAAGCAAAGGATAAATAAAGTAAGACTTTAATTTATGTACAAGATGCCAGGAAAGCGATTAATCTCTATCAGAAAACTATCTTATCAAGATAGATTTAATCCCCTCGAACAGTATGCAACCATTCAATATCCAACTCAAGACGCTAATGAAAGAATGTAGGTAGCTCAAAATATGGCCATGTAACTTGCTGTGTTAAGATTTCCCATATGTAAAGCTCAAGCTAGCTATCTGACTTTATGGACCTGACATGAGGAGTATCTGAGCAAGCTAAACCCTCTCCTGGAGCTACACCAAGCCTACCCCACCGGCAGGGGAAACTGCTATGCTCATACTGCCAACAGAAAGCTAAAAGCAGAACTATTTAACCTCAGGCTGAATGTCTTCACTTGATCACTTTTTTTTAACCCAGTTACTTCTTTCTTCCTAGAGTGCACTGGGGAAAAAAATAGCCTGTAGGCAGGGGAGATGTCAACAGCTCTGTGTGGCACTTTGCACCAAGGAAAGCAGCTTTCTCCTTTTCCTGTCCCATGGTGACTGGAGAATTACCTCCCCATTAGATGCCTCCCCACTGCCTGCTCTGCTCCTCCATGAATTTTCATACTGTTATATTAATGTATCTACATCTCAGGGTTCCCAGTTACAGCAACACAGCAGCTCAGTAAATATAACATCGCAGGGGGACACTTCACTTGAACAAGGCTTATTTTACTCCATGGTGACAAGTGTAATTGGTTTCATCCTTTGAAGTGAGATTTTGATAAACCTTCACTACATGGTCTTGTCCAGCTTTCATTGCTCAACTTTCGGAATTTTTCTTCTGGGTAAATAGCCAGAGGTGAAAAATAAAGAGTGAGAATATATTTCATGAGGAAGAAGATATATAGGCCAGAAGCCCTTTTGGAAGAGACTGCTAAAGGAGCATGGGTCTGCTTCTTCCAACATATTAACTACATATACTCTTCCCTGAGCTGATTTGACACAATTTTAAAGACTCAGAAATTAGAATGAGAAATTTTAATGGTAATTTCCCCAGAGGGACTATTGCAAATTATATTTATTGTCTCCAAAAGAAGAGTTCTCAGTAGACTGCTGAAAGATGGAAACCACCCCTATAATTCCAGGTCAGAGAGTTTTCCTACCCTACAAAGAAAATAGAATAGAAAGCAGGAGGCCCAGGAAGAGAGTTGCTAAATAGGCATGTGGCTTTAGGTGGCAAATTTGGGCTCTGTGGAATCCTGATCTGTTTGCTGTGAGGAAAGAAGCTGATTTGGCTGTACTCTGCTACAGCAAATAGGAAAGTACTGTCTGTGGAACTTGTGAGCCAGACATCAACCAAAATCACAAAAAGAGAGCTGAAAGATAAAAACCAAGCATTCTTATTTGCCATATCAAAGTGTCAATGATAAAAACAATCCAGTCACCAAAGCATATAAGAAGAGCTGCCTATTATGCCAGTACTAAGAATCTAGTCATAAACTAGAAGAATTGGAAACAATGCATGTGCATTGGTGCCAGACTGTGATTGAATCTCATGGAAAAGACTTGTGCAACTAAAAAGATTGAATTAGCTTGTTTGGGAAAGATCAAGCTGACTGCAGAGCTTGGGAAAAGTGTTTTGTATTGCCCCTGGCAACGCTAAAATAGTAGTCTTGAATATTCCTCAACTATTAATAAAAGGCAGAGGCAGATCACATGCTGGTCTGGGCCTGCTTCAGACTATAGCATTGCCATGAGTTGTGCAATACAAATAGCTATTTGTAGCACACAGAAAAAAAAAGAAAAAAGCTGTTATCTTCACCTTCAATGACCTACAATCATGGCCACTTACAGGTAATACAGAGCTCTTTAGAAGTGTTAAAAAAAATATAAGAATTTTCTGATTATGAAAATGCTGCATTAAACAAGAAGGTGTTTATTTTTTGTCTTCATTATAAGAACAGGGACTTATCTTTGAAATAAAATGAGTTGTGTTTTAAGAAGTAAGAGATCATGAATTTACTACATTTGATATCTGTACACAGAATAAAACTCAAACCAATGATATATTTATTTAATGCAAAAGAGAGTAAATCATGCAGAAATTATCATTATTTTGAGCCATACTATCTGAAAGAAAAGATTTTAAACACTTATCAATCACCAATCACATTGTTTTGCTACAAGCAGATCCCACATTTAAAAATAAAACAGAAGAAAGCTATGATTAAAAAACTTTAAAAGAAGATGTAAAAAATGTTATATAAAATGGAAATCATCCAAGTAGCAAGTGGAAAGAGGAATTAATAGCAGTCAATACACCAATTACAAGCCCAGAAATAGAAAGAATTGATGAAGGAAGCAAAAAGATACCAGAAAAGATTTGGTAAGATATTAAGTATAATAATGCAGCTGAAGTTCACTTAACTAGAAGAAAACTGGACAATGACTTTGGTATTTTACCTACTAGACATGGTGGATTGTGCATTGGCTACTGTAATGAAGAAGTCAAGGAGCTTTTTGTGTTTGGGAAAATAAAATGTTTTTATATCTTAAGATGACAAAATATTTTGCATTTTCGTAGTAACTGAGGATGATAGCAAACACAGGTAACTAAAAATGGATGGTTTCAACTAAGCAACACAGATTCAGGTTTGAAATGACCATATAAAACAGGCGTTTGAGGTTTCAATATGTATTTTAGAACCATGGAAAATTTCCAGAATATATAAAGAAAACTCAATGCCATTATAAAAAAAATGGAAATGCAATGAGCCTTGAAGTAGAAGTCTTATTCTTTTTATTTTTTCCTAAGAGTTTCGCGCTTGTCCACCTGCTGGATTTTCAACAGAGTTAATAAAAGAAATCACTAGTCGGAACTTAAGACAAAATGTGCATTTTCATGTCACCTACTTCAAACTTAATTCAGCATAAGGGCTCAGCTACACCCTGGGCTCCTCTCTTGTTGAGAAAGACATGGAAACACCTCTATACCATGACTGTCATCTTAAAACAAGTGTCTAAGCACAGGAGCATAAAAACCCTTTGGACACCCCTCTTCCACTGACTAGAGACTAGACAAACAGCTTTATCCAGTTCCTTACTTGCAGATGGTGACGTAAGGTTAAGTCATGAGAGATGGATACCAGGCTCCTGTGACAGTGATAATACTGTGTCATTTAAAGCTACGAATCCCTTCTTCTGTTCACCCTGCATAGCTATGTTTTTTGTGTCCTAAAAGAGAAAACCACTTAAAATTATCCTTCTTAAAAAGAAAAAAGACTGAAGATTCAAAAATCCAAGAGAAAAAAAGTCCAATTCATGAAAAGGTGGAACCATGAAATTTGATTTTCTTAAAAACAATGTATCAAACTGGGAAGAACAGCAAAATAACCATTAAAAAAAAGTCAAGAATTATTACTCAAGTATGCAGAGCTTTCCTCAAGCGCCTGAAGCATACTTCCTTTTCTAAATATGCTTTTCATATCTACTGTGCTCTATTAAGCCAAAAGCACTGAAGAACTAGCAGATAGCTACCCAGTGCTAGGGGATTTATGCGGAAGTTTTGGGTTATTTTCTTTTTCCATACGTTATCTGAACATTAAACACATATTCCAGGCATGATTTTCTAAGTTCAGTGTCAATAACTGCTTGGTAGTATGCTGGGGTTAGAAAAGATGGTCTTCTATAAATGACTATACAATTAGCATCTCTAAGTATCATTCTGTGTTTAGCAGGGTTCAAAATTTCATTTCAGAAAAGGGATATATTCTTCTTGTTTCAGCAGTGTTTTTTAAAACAAAACAGTAAATTTACCAAGGCCTGAGGGTTATAAATGCTTTGATTTATTATAAAGGGAAAATCAGATTTAACCTGAAGTGAACAAAGGCTTTGTATAATGTGAAGAGGATCCCTGTGACTTAAAGCCTGGGGGTTCTTAAATCAAAATCTGATGAGCTATAATGGCTTTGATCATTGCCTCCTAATGTCCCAACTGTTGGAAAAAGCCTCAGAGTAAGGTCAATTCTACAAAGACCCTCTTACAAATTTTCTGAGCCTCTCCACCTTCTCTCATCCTCCCTCTACTAAAGACACTAAAGCCACACAGCTTTGTGGCAGCATATTGGGTTTTCATGAGAGTTGCTGTAGTCTTATGCTGTGAGATGAGTTTGCAGTGCGTCCAGATATCTTTTCTCATCCTACTGAGACTCTGCTTCCTCCTCCTGCATCAGCAACAGGTGCCCTAAGTAATTCTGAAGAGATTTCCAATACTGCAGGATGGTAAGTTCTTGGTCATGATGTCAAAAATTCCTAACACAATTAGGAGACCAAGATTCCTGAATCTGTCTTTCAGATGATTGACTCTTTCTTAGAACTTTCTATTTCTGCTGTTACCCTACCAAGTGAGTTTTAAGGAAATATTTGACTAAAGAGGAAGAATGACAAGGTCAGGTTTAATAGTGTCAATGTAGGTTTCATAGTGTAAATACAGTAATTATTTTTAAGTATAACCCTGCATCCATAGAATTCAAAAGAAAATGCCTAGGGAACAGATATAGTTACTGTTAGCTGCAACTTTTTCATGTTGAAAATGACTTAGTAATTGGATGAATACTCCCTTTGATGAGATCCATGATTTTCTATTCAAAACACAAAGATCTACTCCACACCTCTCCTTCTGGAATATGAAATGCCTTTATTGGCATATAGCTGCTGCATAAAATAGTAGAGGGACTGTTGGAAGGAGATTGCTGCATTTTGCTCTTCTTCTTTTTTTTTTTTTTTTTTTTTTTAAAAATAATTTATTTATAGGCTCAAAAGTCCATAAATCCTTACAAAGTTACACCACTTCTCATGGAGTATGAAACTCTGTATTTTCATACTTCCTCCAGATTGGTGTTTGCTGTATATTTGTCCTGTTAACTCATGAAGAGTCACCTGTGTATAAGAAAGCTGAAGCTAGAGCATGTGGTGCACAAGAAAGTGGCCTCAGTAGGTGCCTAGTTACAGAATAGGACCAGCTGTTGTCCTACAGAGGACATTGTGGTTATACAAGAAAAGGAATCATGCTTACTGTGGCTGAGGATAGAGTAGGATATTGCTGATGGGGAAGAATGCTCTGAGTCCAGACAAGGCAGTTGAATCCAGAAAGTCTTCAGATGATTGACAGCCTTAATGGGAGTAGGCTGGCGGTTGGAAACTGGTGGCTAGAGAGAAAAGCAGAATGGTTTCTCTATGACCACAGTTTGTTAGTAAGGGGTCTGGTCTCATACAGGAACAGTGCAACAGATTGGAAAGTTGAAAGAAGTAACAAGAATTGAAAGCAGAAATGAGGAAGGAGCAGAATGGTGATATAAACTGCTGTCTTTACAGTAAAATGGGCTCCTAGAGAATAACCTGTTTTCATAGATTTTCTATTAGAACTCCTGAAATACAGTCAAGCACCTGCAAAAAAATGAGAGGTGCCAGGAGGAAGGGAAATGCTTTTTGTTGTTATCTTGTCCTTTATGTGCTTAATAGCTGTGTAGTTGACTCCTGTACAGTTTAGCCCTGGCAGGTAGGGCTTTTTAATACCATAATAGGCAAGTTAGTCGACAATTTTATAAAAAACATTAACATTGCAAATATAGAAATTAGCAACTTTGATAGAGGCTATATCTATATTAGCAATATAGAGTTTGGCAACTTTGATAGAGGCTATATCAATCATATATGTTACTGTTGCACTCTAATCTTTCTGCCCTGCATCTCTGGGTACAGTACTAAAATTCAACAGTACAAATATTTAAGCATATGCCAAGTTAAACAGGAGGAGATCTTAAATGAAAACCTTCTCAGCAGGACCTTGCTGTACCAGGAGAGAATTTTTAAACTCAAAGTAAAAGCTCTTAACTAGAGTGACTTTATACAAGTAATTAAGGATAATTAGAGGGCAACGTCAATATTAAAGTACATCTTATTACAGCATACAATGCATAAGACATTCCAAAATGTATTAAACTACAATACTAAGAGTTTTAGAAAAACACGAATTGTTTCACAGGGAAAGCACATGAAAAGTCAGTACAAGCAAGGTCTGGAGATGTATGTTGGACATGACATTAAAAGGAACTTTGAAGGCAAAATTTTATACATGCTTGTCATGGTTTAATCCCAGCTGGCAACTAAGTACCTCACAGCTGGTGTGGGATGGGGAGGACAATCAGAAAAAAGTAAAACTTGTGGGTTCAGATAAGAGCAGTTTAATAGTTGAAATCAAGTAAAATATAATAATAACAATGATGATGATAATAATAATAATATTAATTTAAAGGGGGAGAGAGCAGAATAAAACTCAAGAGAAATGAGCTGTACAACACCACTGATCACCACTCACGCAGCCATCCCATCCCAAGCAACAATCGGTGGCTCCTGGTCAACTCCCCCTGTTTATGTAATGAGCATGATGGGGGCATGGAATATCTCTTTGGCTAGCTCAGGTCAGCTTTCCTGTCTGTCCTCTCTCTCTGGTGCCTGTGCTCCTCTTCACTGGCAGAACACTGGAAACTGAAAAGCCTTTGACTTAGGTAAGTGCTACTTAGCAACAAATGAAACATCGGTGTGTTATCAACATTATTCTCATACTAAATCAAAAACAGCATTGTACCAGCTGCTAGGAAGAAAATTAACTCCATCCAGCTGAAAATAGGACAGTGATCAAGCTGGGGTTTCAACAAATTCTATAATGCCAAGCATATAAGAAGTCTGTGAAGCGATCAGAGTAGGAATAATTTTTCAGCACCCAATTAAGGCACACAGGGTAGAAAGCCTAGGAACATAGTTGTTAAAATAACACAAGCATCTGTCAATCCTGTCTTGTCTGCTGTGTCCATTGGCAGCTTTTCTTCTCTCTGTTAAGGTACCTTAAAGCTCTCTCTAATTGTATTTGTTGTAGGAGACAGATGGCCTCACTTTTCCGAGATATATATTTCCCTTATTATATCACAGTTGGGGAATCTGCTGGTAGATAGAAGGAAGAATTTGTATGTAAAACAGTCTGGATGAGATTCATTCCTAAATAAAATCTTTTCTGACAGTAGTAACACAAAATCAGACCTTACCCTTCTGAGCTAGAAAAAACCTTGAACACACTTTGAAACTTGCTGGAGTCCTCCTTCCCTATTAAGCTCAGCATATGCTAGCACTCTTCCAGTTAATCAGTAGATACTACCATCCATTCTCATTAGACAAATTCGGTTCCCTCGAAGATATCCTTATAAACTGGTGATCCTAATTAAACTCTTTCCAATTAACTTTCTCTTCATGGTGGTTTTAGCATTATCTCACTTAAATCCAGTCAGAGACTTTTGCTATCCTGTGTGTGACTTCAGCAGCACTTTCACTACAAATAGGGGTTGAAGAATGCATTCCAGAAAAGTGATATGTCTTATGGAGATATGTCCTGGTTTAAAACATGACAAGATGCTAGTTTCCAAAGCACTTCCTGATATTTCAAACTGTGGGAGTTGAATGGCAAAATGCTTTAATTGGATGTGAAGAGCCATAGCCTCACTCACCAGTTCCCATGTATGGTTGTCCTATTGCCTCCAGCAACTCCAGGCTAATTTCTCCCAGGCATCTTCACCTTTCCCCTTGTCATCAGGTCTCCTTCCCAGAGCACACCTCTACAGCTGCTGTATGCACATGAAGAAAAATTACAGCTTAGTACTTTTCAACTGAACAGTGTTGTACATAAGCCTCTGTTAAACATGTTATACCCAAAACAATAACCCTTAAGAATAGTAGCCATTACTCATAAGGGACTGTCTTTATGCTTGCAGCCTGAAACTCAAACCTTTTTGCATGCTTTGCCATAATGAAGCATGAAAAATCTTTTCCAAGACAGAAAAGGACATTTCTGTGCATTTGTCAACACTCCCCGCCCCAAACTCTCACATTTGTTTTTCAACTCCATCTTTCCTCAAAAAAATAGTTGATGGATTTAATACATAAGTTGTTTTTTTTTTAACGAACAAGTGTAGAAGTCATGTAATTCAAAAAGGTAATCTACAGGATTCATTTCTTCACGATGACTGAAAAACCACCTCACATTTGGGAAAAAAAAAAAAAAGAAAAAGAGGATAATTTAAACATATTTGTGCAAAAGCCAAAATAAAGGGCAAGTAAATCTTGTATTTCAGTTGTCAGGTTAAAATGAACATGTAACTGGGAAAATACATGAACATCATGAGTAGAGATCAACTAACACTCTACTAAAAAGGCATATGATTTAGGCCCATAATTTTTTTTCCTTCATTTCTTGTAGAAGATGCCTTCTGTATCTCATCAAGCAAGTACTAAATGAAGAGATACAGAGTACTCTTACTAGTGTAAGAATGGGCTTGTGGGGTGATAGATTTGGAAGAAGACAGATTCAGAATTGGATAGACTTGGAAGGGTAGACACATAAGTCATTGAAAAAAAAAAAAGATTTCATGACATATAAACATCAAGTTAAGTTGAAACTGACTTAAAGAGAAGAAATCAGATATATTTTACATAGAGAATAGAAGGAAGTTACATATACATGCTACTGACATAGGATGAAAAGTAAAAATAGACACAGCAAAATTAAGCATCAATATTAGTATTTTCATAGGCATACATTTATAGTATGGTCTAGGGAGGACATGGGACAAGTAGTCAATACATTTCTCAAGTAGCCTTATGTCCCTGCTGTTCCTTGCAGTACATCAGGATCAGAAAGCCTCGCACACCAGCACTCTTCGCAGCTTCCTTTCTTCTTCCCTTCCTAGTTTTTATCTTTTCCCTCACAGTAGGCCCTGGCTTTCACCTCCTTCATCTTCCTTATCCTCTGCCAAGTGTATGGGAAGGAAGGAGGGAGACCAAGGCAGTTCTTGTAGGAAATGATCAGCTACATGTCAGTGAGGGGAGATGAAGCTCCATGCTGCAGAGAAATAGGGGAAAGAGGGTAGAAGCCCAAGATTCTTGTGTGGATCACCCTTGAAAAACTCCTTGCCTTCTACTCCATCATCTTCAGTTCTTCCGAAATTCCAATATGACCTACCTCAGTGAGATATTTGGTCAGTTTTGTCACTCAGATATGAGGCTGTTCTCTAATTCCCAAAGAGAAAGAGTGAATAAAAAGACTGGCTTGATGGTGGCTCTTCTCTTGTTTCTGCGGCTTCCTTTTTAGAAATCTGTTATTCTTTCTTCCCAGTAATAAACTGGCTGTGAGAAAAAATGTGTTACCTGGTCAGCCTGGGAGGAGAAGACACCAACTGAAAAACAGATACACAGACACTTTCACAGGAGAATAAGACTCATGAGAGACATGACAGCAAGTTCTATGTCTGAAATCAGTTGGGGATGGGGGGAATGGAAGGAAAAAAAACCCAAACAAAAACAAGAAATAAAGAAAACAACAAAGAGAAATTCACAAAAGAACCCAAAGATTGTACAACAAAATTCACATACATTATAGATGTTCCTCAGCCAACACATATTATTGGTCTTAATGAAAGACTGGAATTCAATTAACTACTTTATAGATGAGATTATATTATCTGATTTATCGTTACCTTTAAACTCTTAAAGTCTATGACTCAGTCAATTTTAGATACCCTTCCTCCAGTAATAGAGTACACATTGTTCATTAATTTGCTTATACATGAAGCTTTTCATAATCAGTGGGCTAAAGTTGTCCTTTTGTTGTAGTTTAGCAGAGAACAGATGCATCAGTTCAACAGCCTCGTGATTTTTCTGCTTTTCAAGGAAGAGTTTACTGCAGAAAATATTATTGAATTTCTGTCTGAAATTGCCCCCTTGGGCCACCACTAATGTAAACCTAATAGATAAATCCTTCACTTTTTAGGACACACCTCAAAACAAAGAAATAAACACTTACTGTGAATTTCAGTAGCATGAATAGAGCTTTTTGGAGAAAACCTTGCAACACAGCTTAAACAGCTCAATATTAAAGTAGCAGTAGGGCAAGGAAACAGAAGGAGATTATTTTAGCAGAGAAAAAAATGATATGAAGTTGCAGAAAAGACAATCCCAGTAGTATATTAATTTCCACAGGGATTTACATTTCATTAGATGTGCAGATAATTGCCAAGGTAGTCCAGATGCTTTTCAGAAACCTTTTTGAGTCCCACTATTTTACTCTTTATATTTGCTGCCTTTATTTATTGTTTGTAGAACTACACAGATCAGAATTATTATTATTTACAGTGCTACTAAGCAGTACTACAAACCTTTGA
>JAOEHX010032904.1:0-10583 GCA_025448015.1 Bolborhynchus lineola | reverse complement strand
ATTAGGGACTGTAGTGATAGGACAAGGGGTAATGGGTTCAGACTTAAACAGGAGAAGTTCAGATTGGATATGAGGAAGAAATTCTTTACTGTGAGGGCGGCGAGGCACTGGGATGGGTTGCCCAGGGAAGTTGTGAATGCTCCATCCCTGCCGGTGTCAATAATTTTAGGGGAGATGTTTCTGGGCATAACAGACAGTTAAGAAATAATTCCCTAGGCTGAAATTCAGCTGGGGTGCCAGGCCAACAAACATGCTCTGTGAATATATGGAGCTTGTTAGGAGAAACAGAGATTTGATACCAAGCCTCCTGCTTCAAGTGTAGCCAGGTTCTAGTACTAATTCACTAACAATTCTTGCAGTGAATTTTTTCTTTGGATAATGTCCATTCTTAAGTGTCCTATTCCCGCCTGATTCAGCTAGGGGTACTACTACCAAATACAGGGTAAATTATGTGACCGAATTGAAAGATTCTCAGCCATCTGGGGCAAGTCCATCTGTCCTGTGCTTTTTTATTTATTTTTTTTCTGGCTTTCTAGTAGGCACCTTTCAACAGTTTCTTTAGACCCCTGAAATTTATTTCACAGGGTCTGTGTAATCCTACTGAGGTTTATTCCATGTTTTTAGCAGGGAGAGGATTTGGCCTGTAAAGAGGAGAAACAAATTTTAAAGGAAAAGAGAGTATCCTGAGATCTCTTTCAGGTTAGTTGCAGGTGAAAAGCTCTAACATAAAGTAAAGTGAGGCCAAGGGTAAAATGGAAAGAAGATCCTGCTCCTGAATACTGAAGAGTGTAAAAATCGATAAACAACGTCTAAAGATGGAGGAATCAACAAAGTGTTTTCTGTCACTGGTGGTTGTGACGAATCTCAAAGCTCAAGTTCCTTTTACAAGTATGATCCAAGACCTTTCTTACTTTAAAGCTTTTTAATTTCTCTTATGAAAATAAGTATATTCCCCAGTTGATTTTGAGAGGTTCTATTCCCTCCTGCAGTGCTCCATGTTTGGGTAGCAGGGTTCAGAAATATTTTGCCTGTGTCTACATGAAGGGGGAAAAACAACTAAGAGGAGTGAGATGTGTTTACTAAGAACAATGAAAATAAGTACCTGTTTTGGAGGCACACTTTCACTCTATGCCCATATTTCACATCTTGCACTTAGGCCGTTCTTAATATACATGTGAGAACTGCTGGGAGGATCCAAGCCTTAGACTCAGATAAAGCTAGAGTTGTTTTTGCCTCCTAAGGAAGTCTAACTTTGTGAAATTAGTACTCTTCCATTCTTCTTGCTATCCAGCTCTGTTCAAAAGATACATCACCTGCTGGTTCCTTCTTCTAGAGGCATGTAGTCTATGCAAATTGGTTTGTCACATATCTGGAGGATGGCTAGCAGAGGACATACAAATCTAAGAAATGTTCAGAACAGAAAAAGGCCACATATTTCTCTATTCCTGTTTTTACCCTCCTTTCCTGATTTTTCATTCTGTCCCTTGGCTCTCCTCCAAAAACAAATCTGGACATTTCTTCAATTTCTGAAATGCTTCGGTTTTAAAGGCTTCTTCCAGCAAGTAGAGTTAACTCACTGTAGTAAATCCTGAAGAAATTCTCAAAGAAAACAGGTGATTGAATTTTTTAGTATCAGATTCTTGGAATCTTGTGGACTACAAACAGACCATCTAGGCCATGCAAACCAAATCTCACCTGAATTTCAAACCTGGTTTCTAGGTAGTTTGAAAATAGCTATTGAATTCACCCACCATTTTAATTTTGGATCAGTGCCACTGTTACGCAGAGATAATAGGAAGCACTGCCTCTCCATTTGTTTCCCATGACTGTCTCATTCTGTGTCCTGTCAGCCGTGAATGATCTGTGCAGCATTGTCTTGTCTCTTCATAGCTGCAGCTGTATTATAGCAGTGGAAGATGAGAGTTCAGTTGCTCTCTGTTCTGCTCCCTACTTCCTTCCCAGGCTGTGGAAGTTGGAACAGAGCAACACCTACATCTTGAGGCAGTGGTGCCTTTGCCACCATGAAGACACTCTTCTCCTCTACAGGCACCTGGAGCAGCTCAGGATAGGGAAAAAATGGAGAACAGAGTGGTGATGTGAGATCTTGGAAGCAGTTCAGTTTGGTTTAGTCACGCCAGTAGCTGAAAATGTAACCAATCTGCAAACTGTATCCTGAGTGCCCTACCTTCTGCTGCTGCTTGCCCCTATCCACAGTAGTCTGCCCAAGCACTCAAGTTAGTAGGGAACTCCTTTGTCCTTGTACCTAGGGCCCAGCCCTCTGTATGTGTTTGTCTTTGTGGGCTCCCCCTCTCTGCCTCTACTTCTTACATCCTTTTCCCAAGCTGAATATAGTGTGATATACTCTGTTTCCCTGAATCGTGTTTGCAATCTTGGTATAGAGTATAGCAGCTCTCAGGCTGCTCTAACATGAGCCTGTTAGCTTTGCTTTTTAAGGACTTGCACACTGTATGGCATACAGCATGGTGCAATTATTCTCTTCCCCTCTGCTTTCTGCAGCTCAGACCCCTGGCTGGCTGGATGCTGGCCAGAGCAATTCTGTGCCTGCTGGTGGCTTCCTTGTTTAAGTACTATTGTCAGCAGAAGAGCTGTTTGGTGGTAGAGAAATAGTTCAAAAGTATTTATGGTGAGCTTTCCAAATCAGTTCTTTTAATGCTCACCGTAAGTTGATAAGCTTCTTCTTTTACAGGATGGTATAACAGTGCATCATATTGATGTTGGGACATTGAGATGCTTCATTATACAGAGCTACATTTGCTGTCCTTCTTGCTGAGTGAATATGTAATTGGATATCAGTCACAATCCTCAAACTCTCTAATAGTTTTTGCTTTGCCTGAAAATGGATCCTGTGACAGTACTAATTAAAACTTACAGGTTTCAATAATTTAGGTACAGATTCTGCCTTCAGCTATATATGTGCTTTTCACAAACAAGTAAGAGCTCTGTGTTTATTTTAGATCCATCTGTCCTCATCTTCCTTTGATTTTTCAGAAAGGGAACTGCCATAGAAATTCAGTGCAAAAAATACAGAAAAGAAAAATATAGAAACCATCTTTCAAATTCAGCTCTGGATAAGGTCCTGAGTTTTACTCTTCTGATTCTACCAGGGCATTCCTTACTCACAGAGGCTCAGCCCCTACAGTCCTGTCTCAGGAAAGATTCACTTAGACTTTAACACTCCCGAGCTATTTTGAAATCTAAAAGCACCCAAAATGGCTCAGGCAGAGTCTCCATTTCAGGATAATCATCCACGCATTTTGAATTCCTCCTCAGATTGTTTATGCTGAACATTCTCTTGATCTTGCTCGCTGCAGTGCCATCTTCTTCATAAGAAGTAATAAATCAAGCTCGTGGTGTTCTCTCCTTTGCCCCCCACCTTCAGTCCAAGGCCTGTGCACGAGTGAGCAGATCCAGCTGTGGTGATGGTGCAGGAATGCCTGGAATCTCTTTGATCTGTTTCCAAGGAACAGTTCCCCATGGCATGGACAGTAAGCGAGAAAATTTCCTTTCCTTTGTAACAAAGCTGAAGTCCTTCCTCCATGCATGTTTTTCAATGGTTAGCTTCTAGTTGCAAGCAAGGAGTTGGGTCTTTTGTACTGTAGAAACTGACAGGTGATATACGTTGCTAGTTGGCATCCTATGTAGGAAGTAGGTCATAATGGAAAGCTGGTGGCCCTATTTCATGAATGAAAGTTGGTTTCTTTTATTGGCACAAACTCTGTTATCCACATGCATGCTTTACTCCATTTGATAAGAATTACCAGTGATGCTCAGGCAGTGAGGTTGATGTCTGAGCGTTCATGAAAGGGGAGTGTGAGGTGGGGAGGAATAGCAAATGATACTCCTTATCCACTGCATTGAAGTCAGAAGGTAATGCTCTATTATGCTCAAGGAGGGGAAAAAGACTGATTTTTGAATGTTTATCTGTACTTCTACTTGAAGTAAAATATTTGAGATACTCAGATGAAGGAAAATTCAACTGATATAATCAGAAGAAAACATAGGTCCAGGCCCTACTTCAAGTTTAAAGATGTGACAAAAATTAGTCTTCTACATCTTTCATTGTCCCAGATGGGGAGCTACTGGAACCAGGGTTTTTTAAAACCACACGGTCTTTCTAAATATTCAACTCTGAGTTAGAAGGTTTTCAGAAACCTGGTTATTGAAACATGTAGCACAGTCACATAAGTGTTTTTCTTCTATTTTTTAATAAAGATGGGACTGCTTTCCAGTTCTTCAAACTATCTGTGATGTCCAGCAATTTGACTTCAAAACAAACTTCCTCAAGTGCTCTACTCTCTTTAATACACGAAGCTGTATCACAAACTTGTTAGGCTACTATTATTGCTTCTGCTTTAAGAATAAGGAACAGAGTGATGAAGATGATTGGCCAAAGCTACTGAGAAAGTCTGTGGGAATGTTTCAAACACCAAGTCTAGACTATCAGTTTTAATTTTTGTAAGCCTTTGATTGTCTCTGGATTTAGAAGATTCTAAAAGGTAAAATTTGAAAAAAATATTTGTTTTATTTGAAAGAACTGCCAGTGAAATTATGTTTTACCCCTTTGTTTTGTTTCAAATTGACATTTTAATTGCATCTTCAATTATAAATACCCAGGACTATTTCAGGGTTTTCTATTTTAACTTGTTGGCTACTGAACAGTCTTTTTGACTAAGAAACAGAGGAAATGAGAGGAAAGGGAAAATTGAGGTTAAGAGTTTGGTAGCAGGGATGGTTAACTCCCCATACTTGTTCAGTGGGAAAAATCTAGGAGAAAAGTTTAAAGCTTAGGAAATTCAGTACTTTTTCTCATTCAATTCACATTCTTCTGACAATGAAATTTTGAAAGTTTTTTTGGTGTTTTTCTTCTGTTTATTTATGTGGGTTTTATTTTAATATTAAACTTTCTTTTCCTCAAAGGAAAGTTAATTTGTAAAAATGCAGTTAAATTCCCTCTTTCCAAAACAAACAAAAAAATAATTATAAATATAATTTTAAGGAATTTTTTTTATAAAAATAATTGCACTGAATAATATTAGATTTTCAGGCAAAATAAGGGGTTTTTTTTTAATCAAACTTTTTTTCTTTTAGCTGCAATCTGAGGCATCTGTCAAAATTAAGTCAGGAAATTTGACTTTAAAGTTACCACTTTTGTTTCAGAGAATTAAAATTTTTACCAAGTATTGATATCAATATTTTGTGCAATATTAAGTAGATATATTGTTGGAGTTTAATTTTGGTGAATAAATGTTCATACAATGAAAGAATGATATATTTAAAAGTTTAATTAAAAGCTTTAATTTAGCTGTGTTAAAAGTATCATATCCATGAATTTATTTTTGTAATGGATCTTTGAAATCAAACATTTTATAGGGGAGCAAGGGACCAGGGAGTTCTATATAGAGAATTAGTTGCACGTCTTTACATTGCAGCCACAAACATATCTGCTACATCTGTGAGCTACAGTGGGTTTTTCATATGTAAGCTCACCAGAGGAAATAGTAAATTAAATAAATTATTCAAATTTGGGGCTATATTAGCCACAAACAATCTAGATTGAACATAGTGAATAGTACACTTGTATTTGTGCTTAATTTGGTGAATCAGTGCAATTTTAAGAAATGCAAAGTAATTAAAGTAAAAATATTTTATTCTTTCCAAAACAGATTGTATGTATTTTGAAATATAAAATTATAGGAAATATTTCATCCACATTGAAGTACTTCTTCAGCCTTTAATTTTGCTGGAGGGAAAAGAAAAATAGTTGTTTCTCATCAACCTGAAAAAAAATATTTTCACCTAATGCCTAAGAAAAAAAAAAAAAACACAACCAAGCCAAAACCATAACCATTTGTTTAGCTCTAAGTCTGTTTCCCATATATTGGAAAAAATCTGAATTAGGATACAAGATCCACAATATAACCTCACTGTCCCCTGATACCTTTCCTTTCCAATCTTGTTGAGATTTCCATGTATACTCATCCTTGCTTTCTGCTTTCTTATGTAACTCTACGTAGTTGTACCTGTGTGTGCAGGGCAACCTGTGGTAGGGGACCTAATGGCATTTAAACAAGGTTTTCACCATGTCACATCCTCACTATCTTCATTTGTTGCCTGTCGCGACCAGTCAGAATTTCATGGTAATGGCTGAGAACATCTTGCAGTAAAATTGACGGCTATTCAACAGCACAAAGCACATGACTTGGATGAGATGCTATCTCATATTGATGGAAGTGGAAGGGCTATTGCACACCCATAAAAAAATTGGGTTCTAGTCAAGAAAAAGAAATGGTGGAACTTACACAGTAAGAGGCAAGTAAAGACAGTGTCATTATAAGCAATCTCCTCTGTGACTGTGACTTATCCCCTGAAGTTATGTTGAAAACCTGATTTTTCTGCTGCTAAAGAGTAAAATGCTCTGGAATTTAGTCCATTGTATCTTATGTTTCAAGCGCTAGTGCCTGGCTGCCAGTTCTTTGGTGATGGTTCTGTGAATATGGACTGTTCCAGATTCAAAAGCATGCCCCTCTCAGGGAATGATAAAATAGTTCCCTGGGCTAGGTAATCTAAGTACTCTAGCTTTAAGGGTTTCATTTAAAAATAACTTTAAATAAGAATTAATTAAAATGAACTCACAATCATTTCTTGGGATTGGTGTGCTCATGCTGCTGAAGTAGTGGAACACACAGCTGTTTATCTGGTCATGCCTTTACATAGCTATCTGAGCTCACCTTCTCTCAGGTTGCTGAAAACAGAACTTAAGATGGGTAATGTAGAAGCCATATGCTCCCTTGTCATAAATTTTGTTTTATTTTTGTCCATCTTAATTTACATCTTTATTGCAAAAGGTGTCTGGGAGCTTGCTTGCATGCAGCTTCCAGACAGGAGAAGAAAACCAGGTTCAGGTTCAGTTTCTGGCTGCTAAGGTCTATGTACTTAAACCTGGGTCTCTCATGTGATGTGGCTGCTTACAATCACAGGAATTACTGCTAATTTCAAATACATTTTTTAGTTCAGTAAGGAAGTGCCACTGTTTCTGCTAGGAGAAAGGAAAACGTTTCATCATGAAACAGAAAAGTAGGGAAGGGTATGGAATAACAGACCTTTCAAGAGTCCAAAATTAAACATTTTTTCTTTCACTCTGCTCTCAATAGGCATGTGCTCACACAAACTAACACTTCTTTGGGAGAGTTTAGCAAATGAGGACATTTTTGTGGCAAGCTTGTATTTTTTTGGCCTGGCTTCTGCTTTGGCACCTGCTTGACCAGGCAAATTAAGCTCCTGTTTGAAAACCAGGGTTTGTCTGTTAACTATATTTGAAATCAGAATTTGTGATCACTTGTAAACAGCCTTTGTCCTTCCAAGTATGTCCTTAACCCCTATAGAGTTTAAGACATACAGAAGCATCCTAAGCAATGGCTTGTGCCATTTCACTGACTTTTCTATCACCATAAGTAATAATAAAAGCAGTGAAATGAAAGCTGTAACAAGCTGCTGCTTTGGCATAATAGCTTGGAAGTACTTTACTCATAGTTAGAATGCACCTGGGGCACTCTCAGATAAACACCCCAAGCAGGGACCAGAATAAAAATTATGCTCAAATGCATATCCAAAATCACCACTGAAGTATTTTTTTACATTTATAGGATCATGGGTACACCGTATGTGAGTTCCCCATGTCTGGAATACATTGGATGTTGGTTATATTGCTATGAATTTCATCTTTCTGAGGGATTTAAAACAAACAAACAAACAAAAAACAACAAAAAACCCTGGGTATGGTAATGAAGAGGAGGGATATTTTTTATAGATGAATAGATAATGACTGAGATCAGTGCCTGGGATCTGGATCTCATATTTCTTTTACATTTTACTTTTCAGTTACTTTGAAAGAATTAGGAGCAATTTCTGAAGAATCTAGGGAGAGCACAGTTTGATTTGCTGCTCTGAATCAAGTCGTGTTGGCTCCACATGTCTAAACCTTTTACCTGGTAGTGGCCATCATTTGAGGCATCAGAGGAACATAAAAAAAAGAGCAAACTCAAAACTCAAGCCCAGCTCTTTCTGGGGTGAAGAATGAGACTACCATTCCCACAGAAGTGCATTTTGGACACTGATAATAGCTTGCATTGTTCCAGTTATTTATAAAGTTATCCAAATCTATGGCATATCTTCTGACCTCCTCTTGTGATGAATTTACTTCTCAAGGTTAGTATGGAAGGAATAAAAGAAAATCCTTGTAAGTTTCTTTTACTGAATTTTAATTTTAAAATTATGTTAGGAGTTGTATAATTCTTTCTTATTTTTCTCATGTCTGTAGAAGGTACTACCTGTCTTTGCATCCTCTACTTCAAAATACAGTAAGTTGAATTATAAATCTGGATCTGTTTGGGTCAGAGCTATAAATTTGGATTAGTAGGCTTTCTTCCTTGTAGACTTGAATACTTTGTCCCATGCTTCTGTTTTCAATGCTCTTTCTGATTGCACTTTTGAACTGGTTCATCTACCTTAAATTATTTTTAAATCTCTGTATTTCATTTTATATTTCTAATTGGGATGCCAAATAGACTATTTAATGTCCAGAGGATTTAGTGTAAAACAGACAACTTAGAATAAGAAAACTTTAGCTGGAACCAAAGTGTAAAGTAGTCTTTCGCAGTTTGGTAGTCTCTTGTTTCACCTTGCTTTTTTCCTTCCTGGAAGGTTGTGTTACCGTGTTAAGTGCAAATTTCAATATAGTGTTTTTGTAGTAATGGTTTTCAAGCTGTTATATTTTCCGTATTGTGCTTTGCTTAGTGGTTTGCTTGTGCCCTATAATCCATCAGAATGGCTCATATACATTTTATTGAGTATTTACTTGACTATAGCAAAACTGTTATTCTGAGAATTTCAGTCCTTTTCTGAAAGTACTTTTTTCAGGCTTCTGCAGGTTATTTGATGAACCAAACAAAAGTGACTACCTGACTTACAAAACCTCCTCAGCTAGCATTCAAAGCCAACCTAGGTACTACATATCACACCCACCCCACTTAAAAAAGCTCACGAGAGCAGGAAGTACAAGGGCTCAAGCTTTATGCTAGGCTTCTACACAAGGAATTCCTCTCTCCATCCCACTCAAAAGAAAACTTGTGTTAGCACTTCCAGTAACCTGTTTAATGACATTACTCCATATGAGCTAATTTTAAAAAATCTTTCTCTAAGGAAAGATGTGTTAAGCACTATATCATGTGAACTACATTTTCCCCATCCTGCAAAATCACCACCAGTCTTTTTGAGAGTATAAGAACACCATTTACATAAGCTTTTGTCCATTCATAAAATCTGATAATGGAACTCTTAACTAACATTTTAATATATAAATAAAGGGCCAATTTGATCTCATTCTTTTAACCAAAACCAAAAAATTGCATGTTCCCTTTCTTGCTGTAATTGTTTCTAAACCAAAATAATAACTCTAAGGTAAAAAGACTTTTTCAAATAAGAATATTTTTGATAGATACCTTTTTTTTTCTTTTTTTTTTTTTTGTTTTTTAAACTAGGAAGAAGAAATATTACATTACAATGCAGGGGTTAGATCTAACAAATTTATTCAGACCTCTCTAATTGTCCCAGATGAGTATGCTGCCATGGGGAACAATTTAGCCCATAATCATCTACAAAATAAGGATGACGTAACTGGCTTTTTTGCAAGGATAATCCAGTCCTTACCTGGAATTCTATAGGGAATGAAATAATTTGCTTCTTTCATGTAAAAGGATAAGTCCAAGCTTTACTCATAAATATAATACAATAACTCATTCTCCTTTCATGGGAGAAACTTCCAGTATACACAGGCGAGAGTGAAATGAAGCTATTTTCAAATAGTGAACGTAACAAGTTCTAGCTGAAGACACTTTTTAATACCAACATTGTAAGATCCTGGTGCAGTGCAAGGTGTTGTGCATATTAGCCCAAACAAATATAGAATACATGTGATTATTAATAACAAGCTATCATATATATAACCTCTAATAAAATGATACAGCATTTGCCATTGTTTCTAAAGTTGCACATGCTTATTAGAAAATGAGGCAAAATATTTCATGATAGCTAGCTGTATGTCGAGACTTACAGTTATTAGTCCGGGTAATTATTTCTTAGCCTCTTCTTGCATGGCAAGAAGTCTGGCTTCTATACCTTTACCTGACTCATCATTTCAATTAGATATATGGCTACTTTTGCTTTGACAAACTGCTTTTCTTCTTCCCTTCAAAAACTTTTATTTCACCAGAAGTGATATTAAAGTAGTATTGGTATCTAGTGTAACCTCAAGCAAAATTGGCTTCTGTGGATTTAACATTGTCTCTCATTCAACCTGGAATGCTATAGTCCCATGTGAATCACCATTTTGGAAATCTCTGGGCTGAAATCTATGAGTTTCTACCCCTTAGTCTGGACTGTAGCAGACTCATGAACTTTCACAAATGGCTCAGTCAAACTGGAGTGGAGAGTAAGGGAGGAAAGCACATAGCAATAACTGGTTCCAGGCTATAACAGAGAACATATTGACAAGTGTCTTTTCAGGA
>JAOEHX010032901.1:0-14481 GCA_025448015.1 Bolborhynchus lineola | reverse complement strand
GGAGGGATGGATGGATGGATGGATGGATGGATGGATGGATGGATGGATGGATGGATGGATGGATAAGAAGTGCAACATAGGACTCTTTCTCTTACTGGAATTATGGAGATTCTGTAGTTGGTTTCAGGGAGAGGGAAGCGGGAAGAAATGGTGTTTCAAATATTCTGAGCATTGATTGCATTCTTTAGGAAGGAACCACAAGGGAGGAAAGGTGTCGTTTCTGACACAAATACCAAGCCAGCTACAGTGAGATTTGAACAACCTGCTGCAAAGATGAGGGACAAAGACTGACAATGAGCAACTGTCATATCTATTGTGACGTAAAATGGAAGAGATCAAATTGAGGCACTAAATTTGAGTGAATTTTGGAAGAGTGGGAAGGAGGCAGCAGTGAGTGAAATTAAATTGCATAAAGCCATAGAGGGGAAGTGATGCTACGAGGAAGAAGGAAATGTTCAGGAATAAACTAATGTATGCACAGTGCCTGTAGCTGTATCTGGAACTGCAAATGCAAAGCCAGCACAGAATACCAGCAAGGTGTGAAGAGAAATTGAGGTTACAGGGTAAACATAAGGAAACATCAGCTGGGGTGGACAGGAAGGATTAGAATGAGAAGCAGAGAGCCTGAAAATAATGGTGGGATGGGGAATCCATGCAAATCATCTTGACAGGCTATGACAAGCTATTTGACAGTTATTCATGTTCTTCAGATGCAAATCTGAGCACTGAAGTGCTGCCCAGTGGCAGTTCTGTGACTTCAATGAAGTGCATAATAACAGAGAAAATAACCGGCACAAAGCAGGGATGCAGCATGGCATTGCCTCCAAGTTCTAGGCAGTGTCTTCCCCCAGGAGGATCTACTTATAAAGCAGAACTGCTGTTACATTTTCACACAAGGAATGCAGTAACAGATTGCTGGGCTTAAAGTCAGCAGGGCTGAGGAAAGCAGAGGTAGTCTGGAGGTTTCCTCTGCCCTCTGCCTGGACCGACCAGAGGTCCCAGCGGTGATTTAGAAGAGCCTCCACACCAGGGTAAGGTATAGCCGAGGGATCATATGGGACCTGTAGGTAGAGGCACAAACCTATGTGAAGCGACATATCATTCCCCGACCCATGAAGAGGGAATTGGTTCTGGTTTGAATTCCCTCCAGCTGGAGATCACATGAAATGTCTTTCTTGCACGAGGGCTTCAAAAGGCTTCGCTTCTGAATGTTTATCAAGCAGCGTGAGTTGCAGATGGAGGAGGCTAGGGAGGTGCTAAATATCATTGCCATTTATAAAGCTTAACCTTTAAAAAGCAGTCTGCTTCAACTTCAACTGTGGCACATTTTAACAAGTTTTGTGGTATTAGCTGTGGTTCTTATGCCCTGTCATGGGATAGCAGTGTAGAGATGTAAATACCATATTTAGAACAAAGCTTATGTTTTATGTACTTTTTGTTATAGCAGGGAATAAGAAATACCACAGAGCACATGAAAGCAACTGCCATGAGTAGACAGGGGCTGCTTGGGGTTTCCAGTGTTTGATATTTAGATGCTGCTTGCTGGTATTTACTTTGGAGATGCTTTTAAAAAATACATATTTTTATTGTATATATAGTCTACTTGTGAGGTGGCTGGGAATTTCAGGCTTGTTGAGATTTGCTCCATAGCATGGTGCTGTGATTTCTGTTTCTCAACATGGCTGTATGCAGAATCACAGGTGAATGTTTTCTTACTTTGAATTACCTTGGGAATCATACGAAGCCCCATTTCTTAAGGTCACTAACATAATATAGGGAATCCCATTGACATTCATGGATCTGTGTTTATGCACTGTGATTTTCTTTGTAGTGGCATCTATTTATAGGAGCTCTGGGAAATTACCATCTTAATAAACCAAAAAATCGGTGTTCTCTGATACCCTCTAGTGGATGTTAATGAATGTTCAAATAAATCATGTGAACTCCAGAGAGCAGTGGCTCCTGGATGGGCAGTGTAAGGATTTAGGGATGGGAAAAGGACTTGTATTCTTATAATCCCAAGCAATATCTTCGGGTGGTGTGAATTGCCCTAGCACTCCGCTGATGTCAAAGGAACTGGAAGAGTTCAGCCAACTATTTGCTCCCATTGCCTCTATTGATTATGGGAACTTATGTTAAGTTGTCCTATTAAAAAAGAGTGCAAAATGTGCTTCTTGTAATGGCTCATATCAGTGGAGTACCTCTGACATGTAAGTGACCTGTTCAGGAGCAGCCATCAGGACAGCGCTGGTCACTACAGACCCTATTACCCTGAACACTCAGTAAGGGAAATGTTTTTTCCATAAAGCAGCAGCTAAAACTGTGTTTCCTCCTGCTTATCTCTGGTTCACTTCACTAAATGATGGCCTCTCCCCTCCAGAAAAGGGCTGTGGGTGATGGCATTTACTGAAGTGAAGGAACTCCTGCAATCAGAACCACAAGCTGAGCGTGCTGTGGAAGACTCTGCTTGTCTCCCTTTTTCTTCGCATCCTTCTTGCTGTCAGAATCCTGCCGTGCCCTGGCTGTTCATATCCCAGGGGCAGTGCAGGCTCTGTCAGTGAACACTTCCTGCAGGTGAAATGGGGCTGTTTCTGTACCCTACTGTGAATGCTGTGGTGTGACACTCGGCTAGACCCTGCGCATCTGCAGCCACCCACCTACCCAGTGTCTTCTTGAAAGGGGCCCATAAGGCACAGTCTTCCATGCGGATAATAATTACCTTTGCAGTATTTATCTTGGCGATCAGCTAACAGGAACACAGTTATATGTCTTTCTGTGTGTTTTTAACTCCCCAGACTTGTTTCAGTGAACAGAAAAAGACAAGTAACCTGGAGGCCTATGTGAAATGGTTCAATAGACTCTGCTATCTTGTGGCCACAGAAATCTGCATGGTAAGTCAAAAGCGTGTGGCATGTTTTACCACATGCCTGATGATGTACCAGTTTGAGATTCTCCATTAACAGGCAAACCTGGGGATTTATTTCTTCTGACCTAGCTCAGCAGCTGATGGCAAGCTTTAGAAATACTGCACCCGCAGAACCAACCTGATAAATGGCAAGCATACTGCAAAACAGAGCTGGCAACACACAGGGGATACCCTGCTCATTGACATAGTACGAGCACAGTGTGGGATAATGAACCCTGCAGGGAAAAAGAGAGTAAAAAATGCCTTAAATTATCCTGGGAGATTTTTGCTGGAAAAGATTTGAGTGGAGCAGTATTTGTTATCTGTCATCCCGAAGCTCTTCTGTACGTGTGAATTCCCATTGCATGGCTCTTTGTCCTACTGCCCATTACTGTCGCTGGTCATTTTTTAACTTGGTAGTAGTTTTAGTTTGTTTAACTTGGCCTCATCAAAATGAAATGAATGTTTTTCTGCTTTGAAAAGGGTGTGGAAAGGAGGAATAGTAGTAGGATAAACAGCCTCAAAAGCATTACCATTTGAAGATCATCTTTGGAAAAGGTGGGGTGATTCCAGTCCAATAAAAACGTGTATGTAAAATGCAAGCTACCGTTTGGCCTGGCCATGTTGCTGCAAGGGCCAGAAGAGGGGATAGGGATTAATGCAGTGAAACAAAGTCTTTCTTGGACAAAGATGCTGCTGTGACATGGGTGTGAAATCCTGCCTTTAGGAGAGTCTGTGCTGATGCGCTCACTGAGGCCAGCAGGGAGCTGAGCCACTGCTTCAGGGCTGTTTTGGCGGCTCTTCCAGTTCTAAGACATTAACTGAGGCAAGCCAGGGAATTGCTGTGAATTTCTTCTGTGTCACTGCAATGAAAGCTTTGATTTTAGAGGCTGCCAGTCACCAGCATCCCCTGGATTGCTGGAACAGAAACGGGGCCGGTGACTGATAGCAGATGGCCCAAGCTGTGCGTGGATGGACCCATGCTATGTATGGAACAAATGCCTAAGACACCCTCCAATTCTGCATATGCTTATTACAGATACTTGTTTATTTTAACTTGCAGCCTGCAAAAAAGAAACAGCGAGCACAAGTCATTGAATTCTTCATTGATGTTGCCCGAGAGTGCTTTAACATAGGGAATTTTAATTCGCTGATGGCAATCATTTGTAAGTAGAGCTTCTAACCATCAGCTGTCACAGACGAAAAAGGAAACCCGACTCTTATGGCTCTCTTTTCCTCTTTCTCTCTCTCTTAGCTGGAATGAACATGAGTCCAGTTTCCAGGCTAAAGAAGACTTGGTCAAAAGTGAAAACAGCCAAATTTTTCATTCTTGAGGTAAAAACCCCAAACCAAACATGCAGATACGCTGCTTGAATTGTATTCTGGGCTTCTTCACTCGTGAATTTTCACATTGTTATCCCAGTATTAGATGTTTGTAGATCCATTCCCGGGCAGAGGGCCAGATTGCGGCTGAAGTTTCCCAGGCATAGTGAGGAAGGTGTGAAGCTGCTGATGTGTAGAGGGGAATCAGAGCACTCAAATAGGAGGAAAACCAAAGCTAAAATACAAGGCAATATGCAAGCCGTAGTGTTTCTGCTGATGCCAGTTTTGTTTGGCCGTGGGCACAATGTTGAATGCAAAACTCCCCAGCTATACCTTGGGTGTTGAGTGAACAAGGACCAAGGTTTTTTATGTATTGAGGATTCCAAGATTTGGCATATATAAAATGAGCAGTCCTTATTCTTCATGTAAGAGTTTAGTAAGCTGTTGGTAGAAAATCAGAGGTACAAAGAGCCATGATGTGTAGTCTCTCCTTGTATCCTTAGTTCATGGGTGTGTATATAGGGGTTTGAAGATGTAGGCTAGGCTCTGCTGAGGGATTGCTACAACTGAGGGTAAAGTTCTCTTCAGAGGACCCACGTCACTGTCTAACCAAGGTGTCTTCTTTCCCATATCCAGCACCAGATGGACCCTACTGGTAACTTCTATAACTACAGAACAGCACTGCGGGGGGCTGCTCACAGGTCCCTCACCGCACACAGCAACAGAGAGAAGGTAGGTGGGACTGCATCCCATTTATCTCCAAATGGATGCTGAGCATTGCAGCTGAGAGTCAGTGGCTCAGAGACTCAACGCAAACACTTTCCTCCCTTACGTCAGTCACCAATGCAAGGCTTGTGCATTGCTAAACAAAGTTGGAAATGTAAATAGGTGGCTGAAAGGAGTCTGAAATGGATCACAGGGCTTTTGTGGACTTGCTTTTGGATGTTGGGGAGCAAGAGAGGGCAGGACACACAGCATGGAATCACAGGATGGTTTATGTTGGAAGGGACCTTAAAGCTCATCCAGTTCCAATCCCCCGCCATGGGCAGGGACACCTTCCACTAGAGCAGGTTGCTCCAAGCCCTGTCCAACCTGGCCTTGAATCTGTGTATCCCTGGAAAATACACTTGTTCAGATTGATAAACCTGCCAGAACAGGTGTTCCAAACTGACATGACTTTTATTTCGGTATGGAGCATCCGCCTGGCAGCCCGGGTGCATCTGTGCTTTTGTTACAGCTCTGCCAGCCAGGCCCCAGTGCAGACAAACCCCTATTGTGCAGTGTGATTGGAGATAGAGAGCAAAGGGCACAGCTCTCCGAGATGAGGTGGTTCTCCATTTACATTAGGGAGAGATGACTGAGTTACCACAATTCCTGAGGTCTAGTCTGAACCCACTGCAGCAAATTTGGGGGGAAATGCTGTCCTTTCCATTTCGTTTGGTTGTCGCTGCCATCTCCATGAGCAAGAATTGAAGTGTTTGATCAGTGTTCGTGGCAGGTCTGTAGCTTTCTGAGATGTCACTGATGCTGCAAAAACCAGGCTGATGAGATGTTAGTGCAGGATCCTCCTGTTTTGTGCCCCAGTGTGTTTCTTGTTAATTTTCCCATTTCTCCATTCAGCTTTCTGTTGTTTTATGAAAGAGGGTTTGATTTTAACATTGCAGTTGCACATAGTCATAAATGGGTGATCTCTGCACAGTGCACGGCTAAGCTACAGAAGATACTACATGAAGAAGCATCATATGTAATTTAGTATTCGTTCACCAGAGGAGCCAGGCCAGATGCTAATCTCGCATCCCTGCAAATTTGTGTAAATCTGCTGAAGCTAATGGAATCTCACGGCATTTACAGAGAAATGAGATCAGCATCTGGTTGCAGGCTGACTCAGCTGCAATGGGAGTGTTCCGAGTTGGTCTGAAAAGCACTTCTCTATGCAAAGAAGAGACGGATGTGTGTGGCTGGCAGAGAAACCCTTTTAACTCGCACACACTGCAGTGAGAATCTGTCAGTCTGAGAGCTTCTGCAGTTCTTCTGCATCCATCATATATATTCAAACCAGTTGCTTTATTGTTTGACTTAATTTCCTGTGGAAGTTATCAGTCTCCATCGTATCTGTACCCCTAGCTGGTTAAGACTAGGAACAGAGAGGTTATTACATTGAAAGGGATCTATTTTACATAAGAAAAAGCCCATATTCTGTTTCCCTTGCATAGATAACATCAGTTCAAGAAAATGCTCAAGCATATGATTTGGAAGCTGCTCACAGTGGGTATTTTAAAATGTCAGATACAGCAGATCATGTAATTCTTGCTGTAGGAATTGAGGAATTTTGTTTCTTTTTGTAAGCCAGATGAGCAGTTCTTTGTTTTAGTGAGTTTGAATAAGACTGGAAGAATACAATTGCTTTTTCAATAGAAAATGTTGTTTTTTAGCAAACACACAGCAAAGCTCACTCTGAAGAAAGATTTGTCTTCAGATTGAATTGTGCTTACAAGGGTTTGAGATTCCAGTCCTCTTTGCCCCTCTTCTCAACAAGTGGCCATCCCAGAAGCACAGATAGAGGCTTCAGGGCTCAGTCTGTCTGCTTGAGAAGAGGAGGGAGTGCTCTTGTCACAGACCGACAGAATAAGCAGTGGGTTATGTCTCACAGGAAGAACAATTGCCTGTGGGCTCAGAGGAGCTGATGCTAAACTGGCAGGCTCACCAGAAATGTTATTCTCTGCTCCCCTTGGTGCTGGTGTCTTGGCTGCTGAGTTCTGCACAGCACTTGAACAGCAGCACAGCTCAGAGGCTAAATTACATCTTCAGAGGGAGATGGAGTGAGGCAATGACCTGGGACATCCTCCTTCCTCTGTGCACACATCTCACCCAGATCCCCCATGTGACACCAGCCTTTGGGGACAAAGAGCACTGCTTGATTTCATCACTCACCCTCATCCTCAGATTGCTCATGGGAGACTGCACCTCAGGTTGTAGAAGGATCTCAGTGTACCTGTGGAGGATTTCCTAA
The DNA here is from genome assembly GCA_025448015.1 of Bolborhynchus lineola. Lineage (NCBI taxonomy): Eukaryota > Metazoa > Chordata > Aves > Psittaciformes > Psittacidae > Bolborhynchus > Bolborhynchus lineola. Next base: position 7,243 of record JAOEHX010032901.1, on the reverse strand, counting down.
CCTCATTCCACACTGTTCAGATCCAGCCCTTCTCTCAGTGTGTAAACAGCATAGTTAGAACTGCTCGCTTCTCCGGGAATAGGCTTGTCAAAAGCCATGGCAATGCAGCTGTCAAAGCGGAGAGATGCGGTACAGCGGCAGAAATAAACCTGCCCAAGTGCAGGGCGAGAGAACTGCTAATGAAGAAGGGCTGATGTTTCATGCAGGATTCAGAGGGGTGTACTTGTTAGGAACGAAGCCTGGTTTTATCTGTGCAGTCAGCTGACCTATGCCACTTCCAAAATTAAGTCATTCCGCTGGGAAACCCCGCATTGTGCTAATGACACATCTCTGGCTTTGAAATGTTAGGAGTATGTACAGTGCGGTACTGTGTGTTGTTGCCGTCTGGTGCCTTGGAGGAAGAACATGCCTGCTCTCATTAGCTTTCTTCTTTCTGCAGGAGGCAATTGTCCGTCAGTGTGTGGGTGGGTTGGACGGTACAAGGAGGGGGGAATCAAAAGGGAGTGAAATCCGAGTTTCTGGCACTAACCCAGATTTTATGCTAGCAAAGTGCCTGGATTGAAGCCAGCATTAGAGTCTGACTATATCCACTTTTGCTGCTCTTCCTTGGAAAACAAAACATACAGAGTAATATATATTGGGGAAATAAATGGTGACTCAAAGACAGAAATCCCCTGGCAATGTGGAGGAATTGGTATCCTAGGGTACGTCTTTGATGCCTTTTGGATGCAGATGAGGACAAACTCTGCCCATGCTCTGAGCTGACTGGTGGCCCTGTAGCATGGCATTGTGCCCACATCCATACACCTTCCATCTCAGCAAGGCTTCTTGGTTACGTTTAGTGCCGCTAATGGTGACCTAGCGCCCAGGCAGCACAGAACAAGCTCACATCTGGCTGCAAAAAGCAATGTAGACAGAAGCTGGCAATGATTTCTAGCTGGGGATGGGTGTCTAGCTCCAGCTCTCTGTATCTTTCCACCCTGTAAGACCACACAGGTTACAGAGTTAGCATCATTTTTGATAGGAAATAAACCACGCAGTCTGGTTTGTATTCTTTACATCTACTAGACTGATCTAGTTTGGATGATATAAAAACGAATCCTGGAACACACTTAGCTCAGTTTGACTGGAAGTTGTTCCACCTAACCCTGACAAGAGGGCTCAGCATTTTGAGGGGTTAGGCTGTGCTTTGTTTCCACTCTTACATCAATGGGATGTGTCAGGATAATGCCAGTGGCTCTTGGAGTGTCAGTCCAGGCTTTTCTATGGCTACTGCACTGACATTGTAGAGTGTATCAGTGGTTGTCCCACTGAGAGCCAGCAGAGATGCAGATCTTTAGCGGCTTACTGTGTGTCCTATTTTAGCTGAAACAGAAATTGGCTTCCATTTTTACAGCAAGATGTGGTAGTGGCTTGCAGACTCTTTGCCTCAGTAAGTGTTTTTGCATCTATGACATGCTCACACTCACTGCTGCATTGTGAAGGCTGTAGAATGAAAAATAATAGCCGCCAATCCTGGTCTGGGTCCATTTCATATCCTATTCCAGTGGCGGTACAGCATTAGATGGAAAACAACTTGACTACTGTGAGGGTGGTCAGGTGCTGGCATAGGTTGTCCAGAAAAGCTGTGGCAAATCCCAGAGCCCTGGGAATCAGCTTCGTCATGGACTGGTCCTTTGTGTTATCTGTTTTCCTCCTTGAGTAGTGACATGTGAGGACCCAGATGGAGTCCTTCACTCTGCGTCTCTGCTGAAGTGCTGGGGATGCACTTCAGGAGCGTGGTTACTGCCTTTTGTTGTAGAACGTCTGGCATCAAATTTATCCTTCCTGTAATTCCAGTAATTTCAAGAGTCCTACCAAGTAGCAGACATTTCCCTTAGCAAATTATGACATGACTGATGGCTTAGAGAGAAGGCTTGGATCACTGCTATATGCCACTTTGCCCTGGATGATGCCCAGGGCTTATTTGAAGCACTACAATGATCTCTCTGGCTACTGTTGGCAGTCTCCTGTCTACTAAGTTAGTATTTTCAGTCCTGCTGTCTGCAGGTTAATTTGGAGAGGCAGGTTGTACTAATCCGGCACCAGGAAGGAAATTGTATACCTCAAGAGGTGGCTGTGTGTGGAGCTGTTCAAAATGAAACTGCTCCTGATTAACTGTTTGTAGACAAGTGCTCAATCACCAAATATTATTCTGTCTTTGAATTGTTCCATTTGTTTATTCATTATCTTTGCTTATAAAGGCCCAACAGAGAAGGGAAGAGTTCTGCAATTTTGTTTTGCTCTTTGCTCTCTGGACTTGTCATCAGGCACTGATGCTGGTGATGATAAACTGGGTTATTGGTATTTTCTTAGTCTTATTCTGCTCAGTGAACGTTGTGCTCAGTTCGTGTTCATTTCAACATATGTTCTCCCAGTGGCTGCAGGTGTCTCCATACCCACTGCCCTTTTGCTTGCCCATTGCTATTCTCCTTTTTAAGTGCGTTGCACACCAAAAAGTTAGTGTATCTTTTTTTATCCTCTCTCCTGACTGAGTTCTTCTTTCATGCAGAGAAAATACCAAACTGGAAAGATAACAGTTCTGTCATTTCTCTTCACAGATTGTGATCCCCTTCTTCAGCCTACTGATCAAAGACATTTATTTTTTGAATGAAGGATGTGCTAATCGCCTTCCAAATGGACATGTCAACTTTGAAGTAAGCTCTGAAAACCGCTTTTCTCTCTCCCGTTCTGATAGCACTACCTGAGACTGTTTGCTTGCAATTTCAGTGTGGACCAACAAAGACGCCAAACCAGATGATCTTAAGTGATTGCGTGAAAGTTAAACCAATCCCAGAAAGCTTTTAAAAGAATAAATATGTATATTTTACATAAACATTACAAGCAGATCATTCTAACTTGCTCCTTCAGTGTTGGCATTGTGAGAATGAGTAATGCATAAAACACCTTAAATTAGAACTGTTCGGAGGCCTAAAGAATTGTGAGGTGTTGGAGTCATTCTACTTTATGTAATGTGTATCTATTTCTGCTACTTCCTGTTCCATCAAAGTTTAAGCCCTCTATTCTGAAGTACACATGTATAACCCAGCGCTTTCTTCATGGATACATTTTCATTTAAGTGCAAACTGAAAAGGCTTAGAAGAAGAAATGTAGGGTACCCTTTCCTCTCTCTTTCCCTTGTAAATGAACTGTGAAAATGTACCCATCTAAACCAGAAAAGGCTTTTTTCTCATAATATCCTTTTAGTCAGCATGAGGGATCCTGGATCCCAATCTTCTGCTTGGATGGAGTTGTTTTAGTGAGATAATCTTACTGGATCTGAGTGAAATGGGTTTATGTTTACAGAAATTTCTGGAACTGGCTAAGCAAGTAGGAGAATTTATAACATGGAAGCAAGTGGAATGTCCCTTTGAACAAGACCCGAACATCATCCACTACTTGCATACTGCGCCCATTTTCACTGAGGATGGTAAGACTCTCTACAGTCTCTAATCACTAAAATATGTCTCTTAACCAGCGCTTATCCATACCCTGATCCATGCTTTGATCTCTCTCACTGACCAGTCCTGGTTCTTTCCTAGCTTTCCTGTCACGCAGCTTGTTTATTCCCAGTCTATCAATGTGGTTTTGGAAATATAACCTTCCAGCTCATGAAGCTTCTCCCTGATTGCCTTCCTTTTGTCCATAACTTCTCTATAAGGCACTGTCTAGGAAGCTGCCATTGTAGCCCTATTTTTGTAATCATGAAAAGAGGCCACACAACCACGTTGTGGTCTGCTGTGAATGTCAGCTGTCCCTTAGCTGCCTGTTCAGTGATTGATGGAGCCAGAACTAATCTCTTCTACAAACCCAGGCTGTCATCTCTTCAGTGGGCACAGCCCAGGGTGACGGCGGTCCAGCTGACCTCTTTCTCTACAGCACAGAAATGTTATCTCCAGAAAAGAAGTTTTAAATCTTTTCTAGGAATTAATTTCAGCTCCAAAACCGCTGCTCTGAAGTTATTTCTCTGATTGTCTTTTTCTATTTATCTGTCCTCTTCAATCTCGTATCCAGCATGTCAGACTGTGTCATTTCATATTGGTTTGTCTCAGTTGCCTCTTGGTGCGTTGTCACGCACTGAATTGTCTGTAGCTGTATTCCCATCAGCTATACTCGTGTTGGGTTTATTTTGTCGTGGTTCCAGAGGCAGTTTTCTGTACTAATCCAAGTTAATCAGACCAAGACAGCTTTTATTTCACAGACTACTTCAGACACAAAATGCTGCTTAAAAAATCGTACTGAAATCCTAAGAAGGACTGCCAAAATAGAATAATTAATGTGATTAAAGCAGTGGGTATCAGAAGGGGATAGGATGGAGGCATTTGCTTTAGGCTCTAAAGAGACAGAAAGTGAAAGTCAGGGATAAAAGTACAGTTTTCAGGCTGCTGGACCGAAAAAGGGTGACCTCAGCCCACTAATTTCTTGCAGATTTTCCCTCCCCCATATTCATAGTGCTTTCATGAGACGCCTTTTGCAGAAGCCACAGGAGGCCTCCCCTGCTACCCAGAGCAGAAAGACCCACCCTGAGTAAAAGGTGTGAGAACACATTAGAGCTGCAGCAGTGGTATGTGAAATGCAGCTGTACTACGCTTGTCACAGCGTGGCAGAGTGGTGGGACAACACTTGCGTATTAAAATGCAATTAATTGGAGCACAGACTTGAGTTCTCAGATGGTTCCAGCATTAAAGAATAAAGCATCAACAGCCAAACGAGGAAATGCATGTGGATGCAAATCACAGCTTCCGTGAAACAAATCTGTGAAGAGAGTGAGATACTAATGCACAATGGCCTTTGCAGAGGAGGTTCTACAGGCTAGACGCACTTTGGTGTCGTGGAATGCATCCTACAGTGTGAAGTTTTGCACCGTAAAAGACCTGTTTATTTTCTTCTACTGTGCTTGTTCTCTGGTTTCTGTAACTCATTCTTGCCTTGAGAGTGTTTTGTATCCATTTAAGATAGCATCCTGTAAGCTTTAAAAAGCTTGAGGAAGATAAAGTTATATTAAGTGATGGGGATACCCTTATTTTAAAGTTTATTCGTTTAGCTGTCACTCACTGTCTCTCTTTTTTGATGTTCATATACCACTCTGGTAGCAGTGCTGTGATAGAGTAGATAGGCCTGTATCTCTATATGCAAAACCAGAGATCGTTTAACTATTTAATGTTGTTATAGGAAGGTCATGCTAACATATTTTAACTCTGAGGTCCTTTACTGCTCCAGCAAAATTAAGCAAACAGCTTTCCAAAGGCAGACATGCGAGCTCACCATTGGTGTCCTACTGATTACCAGCTACCTGGTGGACCATGAAGTTTTAGTCTCTTGTGCTGTGTGGTACAATACAGGACACGCAGTGATGCAGAGAGGTAAGGGGTTACTGCTGCTGCTGGAATAACACATACCTACCTTTCCCAGGTTTGTATCTGGCTTCCTATGAAAGTGAAAGCCCGGAAAACCAGACGGAAAAAGACAGGTGGAAATCCTTAAGGTAAATCGGCTCATTTCTGAAGTGCCTCCAAAATGCTGCACTGATAGCCAAAGCTTGTAAAGTGGTGGCATTTAAAATGTGACCTCTGATGAAGGTCTCTTCCATTTAAGACCATTCTTCAGAGCTGAAGCTGCACTGATAAAAACTAATTGTAATCTCAAACTATCCATTCTTAAAGAATACCCTCCACACATGCATTCCCTGCCCATGGCAGGGGGATTGGAACTAAGTGATCTTAGGGTCCTTTCCAACCCTAACTATTCTATGATTCTATGATTTATATGGTGTGTACCCAAGCAACAGAAGCCTGATGTAGATGAAAAATGCCCTGGGTTAGTTAGATCTTTCTACAGTTTACACCTCTAATAAGAGACATATAATGATTTGGTGTAAGCGCGAATCTTAAGAGAGTGATTTAAAAAAACCAACCAACCACCTTTATATTTGCCTTTTTTCACTGTTGGTGTGTTTTAAATTTACAGATCCACTATTTTAGGGAAGACTTGAAGATTAAGAGGTTATTGCAGTAGGTCAAGGGAAAGAAATCCGCAAACGTTTTGCACTACTGATTCCAAAGATGCCTGTTTGGGATTTAGACAATTCTTTTTGTTTGAGTTTTTTTTGTTGGGTTTTTTGACTGCCTGACATGATGGATGAACTGGCTTCATCCACCGCAATCGACAGAACTGTGTGCACAATGATGCTTTTCTAACGATGAGACAGAGGAAGGACAAACAGACTATTTGTGGCTGCGCCCAAACTGCGTCAGGATCACTGTAACTTTTGCCTCTGAAGGAAAACGTAAGGAAATCAGGAGCATGGAGAACTGTGGTACTGCAAAAGAGAATGGGAACGTAGGTAAAAAGGAAAGCAAAAACCACACATGAATATTTCAGAAGCAGGTGCTTCAGACTGCAGCTCTTTAAACCCTCTGAGGATTGTAAAATTAAATCAACCACAGACACAGCAGCAATCTGGTTAATTGCTGAATGAAGAACGAACTTGATCTTACGTTAGCAGTCCCCCGGCCTTGTTGAGCAAAGCACTGACTGCTACAGGTATAAGCTTCCAGCGGATGAAAACTGACATCGCTCACTCATACATACACGTGTATGTCGTACACAGACCACAGCAGCATGGGCCAGTCGTGAGTGTTAACAGAGGACAATCCGAAGTATGACTATTGCTTACTTATTCTTCCCACCACTGTTGTTGCTTTTCTTACTGTGAATCTTGGCAGATCTGAGGAAGGTGCAGAGTGTAGATGGTTTTGATTAAAGACATCCCCCCCTGCACCGAATCTAAAACTGAACTGAAGAAGCAAATTGGTCCGGACTGAACGTACCCCTATTTAATGTATGTAGTGTATTCCCTAATTTTGTTGATGCAAAGCTACATCTTTTAGAGGGTTCTATCACACTTAAATAGATGGCATTACCATCTGAAAAAACTCTGTCAGGTTCCAATTAATTCAGTGCTGTTTATTCTGCAACATGATACTAAGAGGATAGGGAGGGGGGAATAACTGCTCTGAATTTGGGAAGTACATGGTATGCTTTAAGAAGACAAAGGGTTTCAGGCTAGAATGAATGCACTAAAGAATTTGTCATTCATAAGCAGGTAATTATTTTTCTCTTAGTTTTAGGATCTAAACCATGTTCACCGTTTCCTTACAGATAATACATAGTAGGGAGTACATCTTATGTTTTAAATTGTACA
>JAOEHX010032899.1:0-18054 GCA_025448015.1 Bolborhynchus lineola | reverse complement strand
TCCCTGACCCAGGAGGCAGCGGGGAGGAAGGACCCCACGTACCCGGTACCGCAGCTGTGCCGGTGGCAGAGAGTTGGAACGCCGGCGCCGGGCGGGCGGCAGAAGAGGGGCGGCCCCTTGTCCCGGCGGGGTCCCCCAGCAGCGGGGTTTTGCCCGGACCCGGTCGGGTGTCGCGGGCAGCATGCTGTGACTGCGGGAGCGGGCTGCCGGCGGGACACTGGCTTGTCCCCTCGCCTGTGCGTACGGCTCGGGATTGTCAGCGCAAAGCCAGGGGAGCGAGGGTGCTAGGGGTAAATAATTTAACCGAACACGCAAGAAAACACTGGAACCATCTACTCAGATGCCTTACGCTCTTTGCCACTTGTTTCTTCTGCACTGCATTTGATTAGGGCTGAGGTTTTTGCTATAAAACTGGCTCTCCAGAGCCTAACCGGTTGCACTTCTCCAAAAGGCGCTCCTGTCTGAAAACCGGACTGGAGCGATCCCTTTCTGCCCAGTGACTTTTATGTGCTGAATAGAGCGGTTGCAGCTTTATGAGCAGCAATGCGATGGTGCTTATCAGTGTCGGCCTCTTTGTCCCTGGTTTAGTTTCGGACACATGTAATATAGATAAATTGTTAAGAAAAAACCTCTATCATATCTGGATATACTAGTTTTGAAGGTGAAGGTGTTTTACTCTTTCAAGCTTTTAAACATTAGGAAATTATAATTGTTACTGTCTTTGTTACAGATACCTGAAGGTATTTGATCGCTCACAGATCATTGCTGTTAGATGCAGTTAATTACTGCAACCATTGTAGGAGGATTCTCAAACACATCAGTAAGGGAGAAAATATTTATCCTTTTGTTCAAGCATGAGAAGGATTGAAAAGAAGTTGAAACAAGTAAGAGCTGCTTCAGCTCAATTATACATTTCCTTCTACATATGTGTTAGTAAATCCCAGCATAGTCAAATTCACTCAATTCCTCAACCCAGCTGTCTATGTCATCTTGGGTGTTGTGTGCTTGCAAAATCCTGCTCTCCTTCTGCTTGGTCGTCCTGAGGTGTGTGTCCGTCCTGAAATGAGACACCAAAGGAAAGAAGTTTTTTCAAGGAGCAGCAAGAAAGGAATTAAGATGTGGTGAGGGGATCAGATACAGAAGCAAGATATACTCCTGTTCAAGGACGGTAGTAGTGACCTCTAGGGAGCCATCAAACTGACCATGGCCTTCATGGCTGGAAGATGTTGGATTAATTCATATAGGTCAAGACTTTACCATGCTTATTCATATATATGACTCTCAGCCATAGAGAAAGAGTCAAGTAAGGATTTATTATTTTAGATAAATGATTGAAGTGAGAATATACAGATTTTTATTTTTTTTTTAAGGAAGAAAGAGATTGGCTCCAGTGATCAAAGCTCAGATCTTTCTGATTCACACACTTGAATCTAGAAATGAGATCTCCCATTGCCCAGAAGAGCACCCTCCTAAACAGGAGACCTGTCACTTTTTTGTAGAACCATAGAATGGTTTGGGTTGAGTTGGAAGGGACCTTAAAGATCATCAAATTCCAACCCCTCTGCCATAGGTGGGGATGCCTCACACTAGACCAGGTTGTTCAAAGCCCCATGCAACCTGGCCTTGGACACTGCCAAGGATGGGCAGCCGCAGCTTCTCTGGGCAACCTGTGCCAGTGCCTCACCAACCTGACAGTAAAGGATTTCTTCCTAATATCTAATCTAAATCTACCCTCTGTCAATTTAAAACCATTACTTCTTCTTCTACCACTACTTACTCTTATGAAAAGTCCCTCTCAAGATTTCTTTTAGGCCCCCTTCAGGTACTAAAAGGCTGCTATATGGTTTTCCTGGATTCTTCTCTTCTCCAGGCTGAAGAAGCCCAAGTCTCTCAGCCTGTCTTCATAGGAGAGGTGCTCCAGCCCTCGTGAACATGTTCATGAGCATGCTCTTTTCTCCTCTTCAGGCATGAAATGAAAGTCATTTTTTTCCAAATGTGTGTGATTTGTGGAGAGGGAGAAGACTTGTTACCGTGGTGTTTTAAAAGCCTTTTCCTTGTGTAAGAGAATCCTCAGCACATCCAGAGGTCTGTATCAGGGGAAATACTGCCTCAGTTAGGTTTCCTTTGTCTTTACATGGGATCTAATGACGCAGACCATGTAAGGTCATAGTTTTCACTCAGTATTTCTGTTGATACAGTGAAGTGATGCAGTGAAATGTGTCCTCACACAATGTTTGTGTTTTCATCTTCTGTGGGAACAATAGCATAAAAATGTGTAAGGAAAAGGAAGAAATATATGTGGTATATCTCTAAAAAAGCAGGAGCCCAGAACAAACTAAGCATTGGCTTCTTCAGTTGATGCTTTTCTACTGGAACAGGGTAGCACTTTCTCCATACTATCTCTACCATTCTGTGCGCTATTTGCTTGAGACCCATTTGTGAAAGATTGCCGATTGACTCTGGGTTGAGCTCATGTACTTCTATTTTCTGCTAAACAAAATGGGGACTTCTCAGGAAGATGAACAAAAAAAAAAAAAAAAAGCTTGACAATAGAAATCTGCTTGTAGCTGGTGGAATCATATAATAGTTTGGGTTGCAAGGGACCTTTAAAGGTCACTGAATCCAGCTCTGCTGCAATGGGCAGGGACATCTTCAACTAGATCAGGCTGCTCAGAGCCACATCCAGCCTGACCTTGAATGTATCCAGGGATGGGGCATCCACTGCCTCTCTGGGCAACCTATGCCAGTGTTTTACCACTCTTGTAAAAAATTTATTACTTGCTTTCATCTAGTCTAAACCTACCCTCATTTAGGTTAGAACTATTACCTGTTATCCTATTGCAACAGGAGCTGCTATAAAAAGACTTTCCTCAGGGACAGGTCAGGGATGAAACAAGACAGCAGGAGAATGGGGACAGACACTGGCAGAAACTGAGCATCATTTCTTTCTCACTTAATATGTAGAAGTTGGGTCATCCAGGCACTTGGTGATTCCTGAATTGCCTTCAGAGACTTTTCTTAAAGTTGCTTTATGAGCTATGAAAACGTATCTTAACTTCATCTCCCAACCTGTCCTCCCTGTTCGCTCAGTGGATCCTGAGGTAATAGAGAAACACTGGAATGCCCCCTTCCCCAGGGTGTTTGAGAAGAGAACATACTGAAAACAGAGCTGGTGGACTGTAACAGTCTATTTCAGTGATCACAGCGAACACTGAGCTCTGAACAAGGTGGCCGTGAAAGAAAATAAAAGTAAACCACAAAACTGAAGGGTCAGAATCATGAAGGACTGGAGATGCTTGATGAAATTGTGGGATTTACTAGAACAGTTTGGGTATAAATCCTGAGCTGCCAGTGGTCCTGAAGAGGACCTGCTGCAACAGAACAAGCTTCCTGTTATCCTTGAAGTCTGGGAAGAAGGGCTTGGAATTGCTGTTGCGTTAAGAGGGAATGCAGATTATATACTGCAAATTTGCTCCTGGACCTGTGATTCACACCCATGGTCCATGAATCCCAACTGCAGGGTGCTGCCTGGTACCTTCCTTGTGACATTTGCTGAGTGGGTGTCCCTGGGTGACCCTGCCCTGCTACGTTGCAAAGGAGAGAAAGAACGGTGTTGGCTGTTTGATTGCTTGCTTGCTTCCACACAGCCTCTGCAAAGCCAAAATTGGACTCCACCAACTCTGTCTGCTTGCAGAGGACCATTTGATGAGCAGTGACTCACCTGCTCCACATTGCCTCCCACCTATAGCAGGAAGCAAGAAGAAAAGGAGAAAATCGTGTGCTTTGGAGTTCTGCGGTTCTGTGCCTCCACCCCAGCGCCCACCTGTTTCAGAAGTACCTGTTGATGGGTCAGGACTTGCTCTGTGTGTCTGTCTCCCAGCACAGAAGGGGTCTCTTGTGACCCTTCCCTGCTCTCACTAGCTAACCTGTAGGCTCAAGAGCACAGAATCACCTGCCAAATGTTGCCTGTGGCTCCCGAAGACTTTTGAAGCATGGATCTCATGTTGGGAAGACTGATTATCCCCTCTTCAGAAGAGCTGGGCAGAGAATAAACATTGCTGAAACACAGGGGGAACAGGTTGCCAGATGACCTCTGTGGGGGATTCTTAAAAATTAGTTATCTAAATGAGAGCCAACAGGCGATTATGGACCTGGACATAATCTCTTTAGTCCTAGGCATCAGGACAAGGAGGGAAAATTAAGTTTTTCCAAGCAAATGAGTTATTATCTTTCGATAGGATAACAAAGTTATTTTACCTAAGTAAATGTGAATATTCTGGGAAACAAAAAATACCATAGCCACACCAATAAATTCAGGTCTCCAAAGTAACACCTGAGGCTCTGCTATTGTGTTGCCTTCCCTGATGAGAAAGCTGGATGGCACATACTGTTTTCTGGGTTTACCGACTTCTGTCTTATAGTACTTTCTTAAGGAATAAGATCTAGCCATGCCATATCTTGCTGTTCAAGGGTATCTTCCATGTGCTTTGTCTTTTTCAGAAGTTTCCTAAAAATCACATCATAATATTAGAGGCATATTCAACTTGATATCAAAAAATAGAGTAAGAGTAATATGAAGCACTCATTCCCATGCCGTCTTTTAAATGCATTTTTAGTTGTGTGCTCTAGTGAATTGTGAAAGCTGTCTCTCGAGCAGTGTGAGTCTTTCTCTACTTCTTTGCTCACTCACTTTTCCCAAAAAATTTCAGCCTTGTGCGTGATGCCAGTGTATGCTCTAATTGCCATTTCCTGTCTTAGGAAAAGGAAGAAAAAACAATGTTGCTAATAATTGTAATTCATTCAGCTAGGTAGGGATTTATTGAACAAAATTATATGAAGAAAACCAGTTTGGATTCTTCTTGTCAGAAAGCGCGCTGTTTGGGTACAGCCTGTGTAGAACTTTTGCCTTTTTAATATACTACAGGCCAAGTTTGTCCCTGAAAATGGAGTTGAGGAAGAGTTTGTCCCACTAGCTGACTAACTTTGAACTTGAATTGTGTGTCAAGGCTAGTAACTCTTCAGAAATGAGAGCTGTTTGAATGACAGTGCAAGTATCAAAAGCTATAACCCTATGATTTTTTTTTCTAATAACATGTATCCACATAGAAAATCAGACAGAGGGAGTTTATATACTTAAAAAGAACCTGAAACCGAATAATAATGAAATTGAGGTAACGTATTTCGTTGCCCCAAAGCAATAACGTCTTTCAGTTGACTGATCAGAGAGGCAAACAAACCAAATAATTTATGGCATTTTTCCTTAGTGAAAAGCAAGTCAAAGATCAAACATACCATTTTTGGAATCCAAAAAAAAAGTGAGTATTCATAACCTTCAGTTGCTTTGCTTTCTTCTTCTTTATTCTTCAAAACAAAAGGATTGGCTTCCTTTGGGATTTTTATTCTCAAAAAGTATAAATAGCTTCTCAAAGTCCACCCAGAATAACAGCGATTGTAGAAGAATGAGTCTGAGCCGAATTCAAATAGCTGTAGCTCTCCTTTTAGGTAAAAATGTTCATAACATTCTGAAATAAGTCAAAGAAAATGAGTTCATAGCATAGATCAAGCAACTAGGTTGTCTTTCTTGTGCCTGTTAGTACTATTCTTTTTGGTCGGGGAAGTGGGAAGGTCATACCTGCCCATAGGAAAGCATCCTAGCAGAGGATTTAGAACTCAACTGATGAAAAATGTCCCCCTCACCTTGCTTTTGCTCCTGAGAATTTGCATCTTAGGAGATAGCAGCCTTGCTGGTCCTAGTCTGAAATAGTGATACTGTAAATGCACTGCAGTCTAAACCTGGCAGCTGACACACTGATTGGGACTGGGAGAGGACTTTTCCTAGGAGGGTCAGTGTGGCAAGACAAAATATGTGGGTGTCTTCTGTCTACCTGTGACATTCAAAAGGGTGGTACTTGCTGGGTGCCTGTAAGTGGGAATTTTTGACACTGGCTGTGCCATGGGCTTTGGGAAGGGGTAACTGCCTCTTGAACTAGGGGGGTTTCAAAGGAGCAGCACTGTAAATGGCTCCATAGAGAAAGCTGGAGGAATGGACAGAGTGGCTCTTATGGAATGGACAGAGCGGCTTTAATGTGCTAATGAGGGGAAGGCCAGATGCCAGCGCTGATCAGAAGAGCTCTTTGTGGCTCTGTCTCTTTAGAGATGGCTGGAGTCTCTGTCCTTATCGAGGTTGTTTCTGCAGGCAGAGGCAAACACTGGGGCTATTAGTGAGGTGTTCTCTTCCTTTAAGTCAGCAGATAGCCTTATAGATCAGTGCTTGAATACTGATTAGGGCTAATTACCAGGAAAGCTTAGGAGAAAGAACTTGCTGAAGAAGCTTAACTTTAAAAAAAACTATGAAAACCCACCACCTAAACCCAACAACAAGAGAACACTCATGTTCAAAGGCTTGTGAGCTGAGCTTAAACTCAGCTGAAATCACCTGTTGCAAGAATAGCAGTATGTGGACTTGTAAATTGCTGCGACTGTAAAGTGTGTAAGTATTGGTGGTTGTGAAATTCATGCTGTGAGCCACCTAACCTACCTGTCTCTGCTTATTTATGTCTGTCATCTGTCCCTCTGGGATTTTTGCTGAAAACGCAGCAGTTTTGAAGCTTGTATTTCAGTTTTCTCTGACTTTGTTTCTCTTGTGATTTAAGAAAGCATTCTTCAATAAATATTCACTCTCTGTCATTTTGTCCTAGAGGCACCAAATGATTGAGTTAGCAGGTTTGACCTCCATGCATCACATTCTTCCCAGTGTGGCTGGAACTAAAGAGCAAGAGATTGAAGAGGGAGGATCTCTGGCTCCTGGCCGCGCTCACTAAGAGCACCCATGTGGCAATACTGTGCCATACCTCTGCAGAGACTGTGCCTGCTTTTTGGGATGTGGCATGGTATATGGTGCTAGCCAGATATTTTCCTGGACAGAGTGGATGACCCTTGGTCTCACAAGAAAGGTCTGTCCACAAATGACACTATGTAGGTGCCACCATAAGAAATTGTGACGCTTACTAAGCTAGCCTTCTGTTCTCAGCTGATACAGTCATTTTCCCTTGGTGTGGTTGTCAGTTGCTTCCTTACACTGCCTTTTCCCATGGTGATGTGGGAGACCACGCTTCACCTTCAGACAGGTCTGACCCGAGGCAGTCTGTAGGAACTTAGAAGCTGATAGTGAATCTTCTTGTTTGCTATAACTTTTATTCCTGTCAGAAAATGCAGGTGAGTCAAAACCTTGGCAAGAAGGATAGGGTTTCTCAAGACTGCTTGTTCAACAAAGTTTCTTATGTCCAGACTGCATTTTTTTGGATGGAAAGCAAGTAAGACTTCATGGTACTCTAGTTATGGGAATACTTATGTAGGAGACCAGGTTTAACTCTGCCTTGCTTCATCACTGTGGGCTGCTGCAAACACATGGACTGTGAAGTCCTCTTGAGATGAAGAGCCTCAAAAGGCTGTGGTTTTGTCCTAATGCAAATTTTGAAAATTAAAAGTCTGGGACAAGAAGATGCTTTTTTTGCTCAGCTCATCTCCCAAGGCATTTCAGGCTTCGAGGTGTTCATTTACAATAGCATGCCATGCTTGAAACAGATTGCTGCATCTCTAATACAGATAAATGAGGTAATTTCTGTCCAGTAGCACAACCATAATTATTACTTCCCAGGCCCTAGTGTTAACAGTGACCTGTGAGCCAGTATTAAGTGATGACAAAATGAAATCAAAATTTGAAACATTTGTAGTGATGGCCATTAGTTAACCCTCCCTGGTGTTCATTTGTCAAAGAAACTGTTGCACATGTGTTCAGAGGCCTGCTTCACTGACTGTTTTGGGGCTGCATTGATTTTAGAATGGTGCTGTCTTCTGTGCCACATTCATTCTCATTTGGAAAATGTTTTGATGTGACCTGATGTGGAAATCAAATTAAATTTTTCACTTTGAAGATGGTGAGGCCCTGGCACAGGTTGCACAGAGAGGTTGTGGCTGGTTGGATGGGGCTTTGAGCAACCTTTTCTAGCGGAAGGTATCCCTGCCCATGGCAGAGGGATTGAAATTAGATGACCTTTAATGTCGCTTCCAACCCAAACCATTCTATGATAAATGCTTCCCACCATTTGATGAAATGGAGAGGAAGCCATCGGCAGTGTTGGAGGGAGATACCAGCATCCATTCCTGCTCGGCTACTTCATCAACCTCATTGATGCAGAAGAGAGCTCCACAGCTCCAATCCTGGATGTCTCCAGCCTAATAACTAAAATCCATATCCTTAATGTAGCCTCGGGGTTGCTAGCTCAGATGCTTTCGGTGGAAGGGGAAGTTTGGGAGGTGTGGGCTGAATGAGAGTGGTGGCTACAATTTAGAAACCATGGAATTTATCTCTGCGTTTTACTGAAGAGAGAAGTTAGATGTCTAACTCTTGAAGAGGAGGCCTGACAGGTAGGTGCCTAATAATTCAAGGTAGATAAGGCATAAGCTGTACCCTGTCCTATGCTTTCTTTTTTTCTTTTACCAGGGTGCAGTATTCTTCTGCGTGGATCTTTGCTTTCCCCTCCTCTATGATGATCAGACTGATGTTGGAAGATACTTAATAAAATCAAGTTAATTACCTTGTGGCTATTCTAAGTACAGATATTTTATGTAGCCACTGTATTTTCAATGGCTTCTGAAGCCTGATTTAGGCTGTTTACCTTCCGAAATCTGTTCTTACTAGAAGCTGAGTGCCATAATGAAACTGAGCAAGTGTTTCTTTCCTGTTGCTCTTTTCCTTTTCTCTCTCTGCTGCTGCTACAGACATGAAATACTTTTGATTATGTTTTTGTTTTAAGGCTCTGGTGCCAGTATATTGAGGTCTGTAGGGACTCTTCTGGATAGATTGAAAGTGAAGAAGGACGGCAAACAGCAAGTAGGTTGTGAAGAGTTGAGCAGGGAGCTGGAAAATACTTTCATGGGTTTGGGATTTGATACTTGAAGGAAATAAAACTTTAATATTGTAGAGATAATTTTCATCAGGCTGGGTATGTGGCTTAAGTAACATCAGTCTCCAAGCCACATCTAACGTGATGGGGAAAGAGCCAGCACCCAATACATGTAATGATCAGACTCAAGTGTCTCCTTTCCTGCATGACCTACCTGATGTGCACAGGTAACTTCCAGCAAGATTTGGATACCTGACCCCTCTGTTGGGTGCCTGGTGTGCTGAGGGGGGTGCTTTGTAGAAGAAACTACTATTTTTCTGGACTATTTTACTATTTACTGTTTCATAGTGAAGTGTGGTCTGGCTTGTCCAGAGCAGACAACACCTGTGTGTAGCCCTGGAGACCTTGCTCTGTTGCCTTCTCTTCATGTTCTAGCAAAGTTGCTTTGGTTTGGTTTAGCACTCACCAGCAGTTTTTTGACAGTATACTGTTTTTTTGGTCCAGTTTGTGGTGGTGGTGGATATGACGTCTTTGAAGAGATTCAGTAGAATCCAGGACATTTGAGGACTTCACCTAGAAGTGGAAGGCCAAGGTGGTGTGGCGGTTGTCATACCTGTCTGTGGAAGGGCTACATTGCATGTATGTTAACTTTAGAGTAAAATCTCTGGGATTCAGAGTTTCTCCTGCTCTAAAGAGATAATACTTGAGTTTAAGACACCAAGTAATTCCCTAATAATTCACTTGAAAAAAGGACTCTGTCTGTGTGTGTTCGCGTGCGAGATCTTTTAGGATGAAGTACAAGTTACCTAAATTTAACATCCTGTTATAAATAAATAAATTCCAGCACATTCTAACTCACAGAAGAATTTCTGCTAAATTTGATGTCTGAAATTGTTTGTACATACTGACTTGGTAGGTATTACCGTGTTAATGGAACTTATCATTACTCAGCTAGATTAATTTATTAGATTTATTCCTACACTTTTCGAATGTATAGATGTATTGAGACATGAGCCTACAGAATCAATACCAATTTCTTTTCTCATTTATGAATCCTCTTACTAACATCCAAAATACCGTTACACTTTAGAGTATTTAGCTGCAATTTATTTTGTAGTGTACACTCCAACAACTGTGTCTTTCTTCTTTGTTCTCTAATGATTCTTTTCGATGTATATGGGCTCTGTGTGAGCTAAATGCCATGCATCAAGCATCGAACGAGTCATGACCATACTCTAGTCACTGGGGCTAGTCAGCAACTTAGGTGTTTGTGAGATTTGGACTCTGAGACCAGACCTAAGCTTTGAGATGTGTTTTGGCTGCTGTTCTGCATGGGAGGCCCAAAGCAAGAGAGGAAACAAAGGTAAAAATGTTATTTACAACTAAGTTGCCTATCAAATGCAGTGTATTTGCATGTTTTTCTTTGAGCAGTGGCCATGTGTGCATTATCGGAAGCAGTGGTGTTTGAGAAGTGGTAGCAAAGACCAGCCAGAATGGATAGCTGATGTGAGGCTTATTCACTTGCTTCCAGAGCGTAAGCATCAGGCAGAAGCTACTGAAAGTTTGATGGGAAATTAGGGAGGTGGAAACTGCAGCAACTATGGAGAAAGAAAGTGGTTTGGTCACTTGCCTATGCTACCATTTCAAGACAGGTAGACAGCACTGATGGTGAGGGGAATTCAGTCTTCATGTGGTCCAAGCACAGGCATTTCTATTCCCATCATGGCACTAGTAGTGCTTGGAGATACCATCTTTCCTTCCTTTGGATGGACCAGAAATGTTCCGTAGCTCTCAGGAAGAGAACTGCAGGGACAGATGTCAGCCCAACCTCAGCCAGAGCAGCTCAGTAAGCATATTGGTGAGAAATCTCCAGCAGCTGCAAGCGCACAGAGATGATGTTTCATCCAGTGGTCTGCAAGGTGAAGCTCCTTAAAACTAACTCTTCTCCAGCCAGCCTTTCTTTGTTGTTTTCCAGTAAAAGTTGTTCCATACACCCAGTATACTGCTCATCTTACCACTTTTTGGTGTGTACTTAAGTCCTGCTACTGTAGCCATTGCAACTGCTGGGCATTAAAAGCTCCAGCCTTGTAAGCAAAAACAGCATGCGCAAACATACCAGTCAGGTGATAGAGGGAAACTGAGGGGCAAAACCTCACCCTCAAAACCATCATGATGCAAAAGTAGGCATTGGAATTAGAAAGATGGGGAGATGCCCTGTCTGATTCAGTCGTAGGATTTGAGACCAAAGCCAAAGCATTATAGTTTGTGGTGTTGTGACTGTGCTTGACTAAAAGTTACAGGAGACCTGGTGGACAAAAAGCAGCTCAGCTAGCCCATTGCGGTGAAGGGCAGGGAGGAGTGGGCTTTTGCCTGTCTTGTTTTCAGAAGAAGCTTGTATTGCAGCAGCAGATAAGGGGAAGTAGTGTGTTTTGAAGGACTTGGGAAGAAGTTACATACAGTAATAGATCCTGATTTACAGTCCAGGATTGGACACCAATTGGCTTTTCAGCCTTGGGCAAATCTCTGAACTTCGCAGGGTCTGGTTCAGTACCTGTAAAATGGGAATAGTTAAACTTAACTACCTGGAAGAGTTGTTGATTAGTTAATGCTTATAAAATGCTATACAGTGCTATAAAATACAGCACAGTGCTCAGAAGCATCTGCTCTGCGGTTACCGTAGTGCTTCTCTGAAACTTTATAGGCAGCTGTTTGCCAAGGAACAAAATGACTGATGTGTGCAGTACATGCAGGCTTTGGGAGACAAGGGGATGGCATCTTTTCAAAGGCATCTAACTTCCCTGAGGTACCTGCTGTCAGAATACAAGGGGAGGTTTCCTGGGCACACCTGCAGTGTTCTGGCACTGAAACTGGTGTCGGATGAAGCTGGGACTGCGGTAGGGGGCTCTGGCCGGTAATAGAAGAGCACTTTGCTCCACTCCCAGTTGCTCATTCTCATTCTTGTCACTGTCTCCAGCTTCCTTCCCCTTTGTTGTGCTGGTGGAACTGTTTGCGTGGTGGCATGGAGAACCACATTGATGGCTTGATGCAGAAGGGAAGAAAAATGGGAAAAAGTTTGTGTTGCTGTTGGTTTGTATTTCCAGATGTATCTTCTCTCCAGTGGAGTTTATCATGTGCTGACAAAAACATGGACTAGCATGGAGAATAGAGTGGTACAGGGGTGAGAACAAGCATGGAGAGAAAGCAGGGCTGGGGCTGCTGAATTTTTCCTGACACTGGAGATGGTGCTGCAAACCGTGTACCCAAACACAGAAGATGCTGCTGTCACAGGGGTTAGAAGGTGTGTTTGTGAGCTGACCTCCCTTCCTGCCTCCTGAGACATGTTATGGTGGTTTCATTGAAGATGTGTGTATGGCAGCATAAGAGGTGGTGAAGCTGTTGATGCTGACTGGAGCTTAGCATGTTGCATGTGAAACTGCCATCAAGGGGGAAGGAGCTAAAGAAGTGCCAGAGATGAGCCTATAATAATTTCTGATATTTGCATCTTGGCACTATTATTTGGGATTCTTATGACATGAATGTATGTCTCTATGTGAACGATGCGCATACACATACTGATTTGGTTTAATAGGGGACTATTAAGAAAAAACAAGCGTGCGTGCGTACAGGATCATTTCCTAATCAGCCACTCCTGATTTAGTAACTAGAAGTTATTAGGAGAGGGTAATGAGTTACCAGGTGCATAGACTCACCCTCAGCCATTTCACAGAACTGGGTAAGATAAACGTGAGCAATATGTTTGCTCTTAAGTCACAATTTCACAAGCTGCCAAAAGGTCTCACTTCTGTCTCTTCCCTGCTCCTGGCCAAATTGCTCCTTCTGCTTTTGCTAAGCCAGGTCTGGTTCCTGTCACATCTCACAGTTGGCTTGCTAAAACAGCAGAGAATTAACCTGGCTGAAAAAGGTGGTTGTTGATGTTGTTGCTGGGTCTTCAGGTAGCTTTTGATTAGACTAGTACCTGAACTAGGGAAAGAAAGGAGCCTGTGGGCAGGGAACAGGGAGCAGCAGGGACAGAGGAGATGGAGAAAATAGGGATTGGAAATTAAAGAAACTGAAAAGAAAGAAGGGAATGTATCTATGTTTTTTGTCCCATCTGTGCTCTAATACCATGCCTGAGCTAACTGCTTGTTGCCAGGGTCTTTAACTGCCTGCTGTCCTACCTTCTCCCTTGTTATAAACCTTAGTGCTGATGTTCCTGAGAAAAGTGGTGATGACCCCAGGTGAAACTGATGGGTATCAACAGTTGGTAAATGGTCAGCTGTATCCAGTTCCTCATTCAAATAGTGGTAAGTGATGTGATTGGACAGAGGGGGTTGAGGGTATGGTTTTATATTTGATAGTCTAGGTCTGGTGGAAAAATACATGCTGTGGGTCTGAAATCTGTAAGTACTTGCTGTGCTGTACTGTTGGGGTTTGTGGTGGAGGTGTGATGCAGCCCTAAGTGGACATGTCTTCCTTGTTGCATCTTCTGTTTGTTTATCTTTAAGCTGGGCTGAGTTCTGTGAGGATGGGCATTTGTGCAATGCATGCGTGCTATGTGTTTCTGTGTTGTTAGAAGCCTTATCCCTGATACCATTTTTTCACAGTAACTGAAAGGGAGGCCTATGTTCAGCAGGTCTAACATCACTGTATCTAGTGTGTGGTAGTGTCCTTGTAGACTTTATGAGTCACTTTTGTCTGTCTGGTGTGGTATGCAGTAACTTTGCTGCTGATTAGATAAACAGCAATTGATTAGGGGCCACTGAACTGGTTCATCTTGCTTTCTGTGACAGCGTGCACTGTATTTCAGCTTTGTCTTATAATGTACACTGTGAATAGCTGATGTGATTTTTATTTGGCCAACGTACCCTTGGAGGTGTACTGCCACTCCCTGGCCTTTCTTTTTCTGTTGTCTTTACCTAGAGCCAGCAGTCAGGTGCTTGCTTTCCCAAAACCCATGCCTTAGAGGGGGTGCTCTGATCAGTAATCCAATGGCTTCAGTTACTGAAAGAATTTCTTAAAAGCAAAATCTCCATCAATTTGGGTACTGCAGAAGCAGTCACGCTAGGGCTCCTTCTGGATAGAGAGATTGTACTGACATATAAAGATAGTTTTCTGTGAGTGTTTGTTTATTAGTCCTGCTTCCCACATCAATCCTGAATCATCCTAGCATGCTGTTGTATTCTCCCTCAAGAGAATACAACATAGAATTATAGAATAGTTTGGGTTAGAAGGGGTCTTCAAAAGGTCATCTAGTCCACCACCCCTGCAGTGAGCAGGGATATCTTGAACTAGATCCACTAAAATCACATCCAGCCTGGTCTTGCATGTCTCCAGGGGTGGCACATCTGACAACAATTTGGACAACTTGTTCAGGTATATTCCCACACTTGTTGTAAAAATCTCTTCAGATCCTGCCTGAATCTTCCCTCTTTTAGTTTAAAACCATTGCCCCTCATCCTACTGCAGCGGGCCCTGCTAAAGTCTTTCCCTGTGTTGCCCAGCTCCAGTTTATCACTTCACAGCACCCTCTCCTCTCCTGCCACAGGGAAAAATGTTGTGTTTAGATCGTGAGAAACACAGATAGAGGTAAGGAGGAAGATGGGTATTGTAGAAGATGAAAAGCATGAAACAGTATGGTTGTATAATGTGCCTGGAGAGAAATAAAGAATTAACAAATCCAGACAGAGGATGTCTCGCATTGTTTAGTTCTTCATTATGTTCCTATTGAAAAGAGATGGAAGTGATAATAGAAAGTCCAGTTCAGGGCCTAAAGCTTCTTTAGGTTGTTACTTTCTCTTAACAACAGTGAAAATTTAAAATAAATAAAGTAGGGTCATTGCAGTTTATCCAGCTTTTAGCAACTGTGAGGTTGTACTTGAACTTCTTGGCAAGTTATTTTCAAGAGTAGTGGTGGATGACCGCTTTCTGATCCCCACAGTGGAATTTTAGGAGGTTTTGGTTTTGTGACTTGGGTCAGAGGATTGTGTTGCTGTCAGTATAAGCTGAGTATGGCACTGTTTACTGCTCTAGGTGTTAACACCAGTAGTTTTTTGTGACAGTACTAAAGCAGGTTTGGCCATGGAGCAACTGCGATACTTTCTTTTTGCCTTGAACTCTAAAAATTTCTCTGGTTTGCGGCTCCCCACTGTCTTCTGGATTACTGCCCAACACCAACTCAGATTGTTTGCTGGGCCTGGTCTTGTTTTGGGGAAGCTTAAACCATTGCCGCATATCCTGCTCTCAGTTAAAGCTTTAACAGCTTGTAAATAAATACAGTCCAGGTTGGTATCCATGGGCTAGTCATGCAGTTGTGTTCAGGCAGGAAGGTCTCTATTACTAGGAATACAGGCTATGTTGATTTTAAAAGAAAAAAAAAAA
Source organism: Bolborhynchus lineola (assembly GCA_025448015.1). Classification (NCBI taxonomy): domain Eukaryota; kingdom Metazoa; phylum Chordata; class Aves; order Psittaciformes; family Psittacidae; genus Bolborhynchus; species Bolborhynchus lineola. The sequence continues at coordinate 2,770 of JAOEHX010032899.1, read as the reverse complement.
AAAAAACAAACCAAAAGTGCTACAGGATAATATAGTGTATTTCCTGGTTTGATACCAAAATGAGTGAGCAGGAAGCCAGGGAAGAAGCAGAAGCTTCTTCCTGGCAGATGAATCCTGCCAGTGTTTGAATCCCTGTTGTTTGAACTGGGGAGATGCAACACAGCGAATATCTCCACCTTATTTCGTCTCTGTGTTTGAGTATGCTTCTGTGGCATAGACATAAATCGTCAAGGAGGGAGGGAGGAAGGACCCATTTCTTTCCCTTTTATATGGTTGCAATGGATATGGCTCGACTTTAGGTAAGCAGAGATTGTCATGTGGCTTTCAATGAACTAGCTTGCATGTGTGGATATAGTATAAACACATTGGCAGTTCTTGTAAGTGCAGTGATGGTGATGTACTGAAAGTGATGGGTCATCTCTTTTGTCTGAAAGACCTACTGTATGAGTGAAGAAGATACAGTAGCATTGCAGGAAAAAGTGGTGCGTGAGTTCTGAACATGAGCTCCTGCTTGGATCCTCAAACACATGGTACCCCCAATAGTGTTTTCTTTACATGGCCAACATTTCTCCTTTCCTTGTTCTCCCTGTACATGTTACCTGCCTCTGAAGCCACAGCAGCACCACAGTTGGAAGATTTCCTGTAAAGGAAGGGGGAGTATGGGCAGAGACCCCCATTCCCAGTGGAGAGGGTCTGTTATGAAGGATGAATTGTGCCTGGTCAATGCAGCCACTCGTGGAGCCTGTGACCTTTTTGAGATGCTTATGTGGGTAAAAGGGCACACTGCAGTCCCTGTATCCCAGCCCAAGTGTGGGTGGTGTGATGCTCTGATTGTCATAGCAATTAATCACTGCTTTTTTAAGGGGTGGTATTGACTACAAATCCCTGTAAATTTCCCAGAAGGCTGGTTTAAGCTGCTCCTTAGGCACCTTTCTATCTAATTTATCCCAAAAGGTGGGATGGAGAGATGTTTGGGGTTCTTTTTGACCCCAATTAATGAAAAAAAAAAAAAAAAATACAAGCCAGAATAACTTTGGTCTGTGCTGTTGGACTGGCTTTCACCTTCCTGGGCTTGCTGAGACACAGGGAGCTTCCATGAAGAACATCTGCAGCAAAGATTGAGGGACAGTGGTGGCTTCCAGCTCAGTGCATGTAGTCTTCACACGACTGTGTGTACTTGGGAAATGTAAGAGACATTGTCTTTGAGAGGTATGCATGAATTTTTTTATTCTTATTTTTTCTACCCTAATTATTTATTCTTATTATGGGAAGATTTATACCAGACAATTAATGTGTATGTGTCTGGCTTTTCTATGTGCCTTAAAAAGAACAGCTGAGAATTACTGTTACAATGATGGAAATGAAAGCCAGCTGCAGCAAGAATGTACTGGGTGTTTGTCTGTTTGCATAAGTAATAGATGAGAAATAGGCGATGTTTACCGTATCATTAATCCAGAAACCTGAATGGTGGTGAACACAAATGCTTCTTAGAAGTCTTCCTGTAGGCTAAAGCCTTGTTCACTGGAAAGGCAGTCTTAATTTCCTCAGTACATTATTAGAAAATCTGCCCAGAAGTTTGAGAAGATTTCTGTTTTTCTTCCTTGGAGGCACTGCAGTCTCTGTTGCCTTTAATATTGCTTCTTGGAAAAAAAGACTCAATGAATCCACAGCAAAACCCAATGCCATAAAGGGAAACAGGTTTAAAAGGATAAGTTATCAAATATACAATATTCTCTCTTAGCCTTAAGGACATCTGCAGTTCAACATAGTCTTTTTTTGTTTGTTTTTAATGAATGTCACCTTGATACATACACATTTGTATACACAACATGTGTGTGGAAACTTGCAATTAGTTTTACTGGAGATAGTGGGTAAGATGTTGGCGTTCCTTGGCATAACAGAATCAAATGTGATAAAATAGATTAAGTAACTTTGATTATCTGTAACATTAATAGCTGTGCATGCTCAGTGCATGCTATATATCCTGGTTTTGGGTGATTAGCTTAGTCCTGTTAGTTGCAGCCATAGGAATATACCTTTTATAGAACTATAGGAGCACAATATTGGCTTGTTGTATTTTAACAAGCATCTTGTATTGCTGTTGATAATTAAACTATGGCTGAAGAAACAGTCCTGCTTCTTATGTATGGCACATCACTATAATCTTTTAGGATTGGTTAAGATGGAGCAGCTAGAGAAGTAATTCAGATGAACCCAACCCAATCCCCATATTATGGCTCTGCAGCCATTACCTCTCCCCTATCAATGAGTTTTAAACTGAAAGTGTGCAACATTGCTGTTCAAGGACTGCAGGCTAAGCTCTTGTTTATTAAGTTTCTATCCCACAGGATCACCTTTCCTGTGTGGAAGAATAATAACCAGTTAAAGAAAGCATTCTTCTCCCTCCCTCCCTTCCTTCCTTTTCATGGGGCCTGTGGAAATTCCTTTCCCAGGTCTGCATTGTTCCTGGTCAGCAGAAACTCGTCAAAGACCCTGAGGCAGATGGTGTTTTTGGGGTGCTACCTGTTCTTCTTGCTAGTAGTCCTTGTAGCAGGTACAAGTTTTAGAAGGTAACATTGTCCAGCTTTTGAAAGCCTGCTTTTGGCATCCAGATGGAGGGGCTTGCAGGGAATGGGAGATACAGCAGGTTTCAGTTCCTGCCGTACTTATATCGACTCTTTATCCAGGATGAGCCTGATTACCCAGCAGAACAAGGATTTGAACTTGGGTATGCCTACATCCATGCTGCTGCTGAACTACTGGACTCTCA
>JAOEHX010032898.1:0-25142 GCA_025448015.1 Bolborhynchus lineola | reverse complement strand
GGGCAGGATCACCTCCCTCGACCTGCTGGGCACACTCCTTTTGATGCAGCCCAGGATACGGTTGGCTTTCTGGGCTGAAGGAGCACACTGATGACAGTTCACATTCAGTTTCTCATCAGCCAACACCCCCAAGTCCTTCTCCACAGGGCTGCTCTGAATCTCTTCTTCGCCCAAACTGAGATCACTCAGAAGACAGTGATCATCTACACTTCAATAGTTTGAGAGGCTGTGAAAGATTTTGTGGCTTCCCCCCCGACCACTTCTCTGGCACCAAAAAGGGATAATAATGTTTCACTGTAAGGGAAGAAAAATCCCACCAGTTTCTTTCCAGTTATCTTCAGCAAGAGCTGCACTCACTCCTCTGTATTGGTTAAGCAATACCTGCTCACTTATATATATGGGAGAGGGGGAAAAATGGATGACCTTGTAGAAGTAGGGTAAAAAAAGAAAGATTCAGGCATTTTTGGCAGCTTTGAACTATAAGAATGAGCTGAGCTTTGGAGGCAACAGAGTTAACTCATACATAGATGTTCCTTTTGCATCTTTGTTTTCATTTATTTCCTGCTCGGTCCCAGCAATAGTGATATTGGAAACTGGTGCATGACAAAACAATCAAATGAGATATTTGGCACAATAGCTAATTTGTACTCTGTAAATCTCCCCTACAAACTCTATTAACTGTTCTTCCTGCTTGGCTGATGCTTTTCTTTGCCTTGAGAGCACACTGAGTCCTCTAACCCAAGAAAATGTTCAGTCCCTTTCCTCTCCCCCAGTGACTGCCATGCCTTAAGCCCCAGCACTATCCATATGGGAAAATCCAGTAAGGAAGGGAAAGGGTATATTGTTCCCTGAAGGTTCCAGCTACTACTTAGTAAAGGCTATTGCAGAGCATGCAAAAGGAGGAGGTCAGAGGAGGATTTTGGATCTATGATTCAAAAACATAATAGGCAGGAGACTTGTTTGCAGCTTCCTTTGCAAAAGGCATTACCAGAACACGTACATATACATAACCCTTGCTTCTTACACAGAGAAGAATAGGGAGACAATGGGACACAGCACCATTTGGGACACAGTTGGATGCCCTAGTGTGTGGCAGGTTTTAAGGCAGGGGAACCTGAGCCCAGAGAGGCTGGGAAAGGCACTCCAGGTGACACAAATCCCATGGGATTTGGACTGTAACTCAGGACCAGTGCTAATCTTCCCTTTGAAAAGCCTTTGAATTCACTTAAAAGAAAGCAACAAAAGGAAAACTGAAATACAAAAAGCAAGCTATGTGACTTTCTGCCCCCTGCAGTTCCGTCAGTGTGGGTTTAACATCGGTCTAATTACTTCTGCTTCCAGCTTGCTTTGTTTTGGTTTTATCAGCTGCACTGGAAATTCAGGCAGGTTATGAATGCTTCTCTCAGCAAGCTACCTGAATGGAGATTCAGATAGTACCCCAAACCTGTGAATATTTCACTGCTAGCCTCATCACAGAGCCCACTCAGCACTCTAACATCTTCACATTGCTGGTTTTAACCAAAATCCTTTGGATTTCAGCTATATTTTTGTAGAAGACATTAAAAGAGAAAGATAGGAATGAACTCGAAGTATAAACTCACACACTTACATGCACAATAAATCATGTTCTGTTGTGCAAATGTCTAATGAAGATCTAATTATGACAGGCTGAGTTTCTGCTCTTGCCCAGAAGGAGGAGGAGGTGACTCCTGACAGCCCTAGCCCTTGAGGGGTGGGAATGGACAAACCATGACATGCTTCCCACCTCTGCCTCATCAGGCATCCTGCAGCCTGTGTGCTGCAGTGGCAAGCTGGCCTGTGCTGACAGCACTGTACAAGGCCTGGGCAGCACTGCTGCAGGTCTTTCCCACCCCCCATAACAGTCATTTAAAGCAGAACAAGGAAGGAAACCCTTTAGGGAATGCATGCCTGCTTTCTGTGCACTTCAGATCTAACTCACCCTGTGGGTGAAAACATTGAAGGAGAAAACATGTTCATAATAAAATAGAAGGGATACCTTTTCCTAACTTTATGTGATGTTGTGTTGTTGGGTTTTACTTTGATTGGCTCAGTCACAACCACAACACTGAACTAGCCTAGTTTTTGGTAGGGATTAAGATAAAATTCTTGGGGTGCAATTGATGCTTTTTTTGTTTTCTTAGATTAGGTCCCTGCAGTTGTATAGGAGAGAAAATGTACCTCAGACCTCAGCCCACCCACGGAAGCACATGGTACCACTGCGCTTCCATGCAACCTGTGTATGGACAGAGGTTCTGGTGTAGAACTACCTCTCTGAAACCACTGGCATTACAGGGCATCTGAGGACCCTGTGAATCCAGGAGGCATGCGGGTAGAGGCTTTTTCCATGGGGAAAGGTAAAGGGAACTGTGTCAGAACCTCCTGCAGCCAGTCACCAGCGGGGTGAGGAAGAAAGGGTAGGAGGGCGACAGAGCATGGGACCGACCCCTTCCCACCTTTCAGTACACCCAGGTTAAGGCGCAGGTTGGGCCAGGAGTCAGGTCTTGTCTAGGAGGGACTGGATATTCTTACCCCTGAACCACAGAGTCTGCCCATCAGCTGGGCAGAAGAACTTGTGTTGAGAGGCACTTTGTTCATTCCCGTGTAAATGTTCAGCAAAGCTGAAACCGCAGCTTGCACAGAGCTGTCCCATTAGTCACAGCTGAGCTCTAGGAAAGGCAAACACTTCAACCCACTCTTTGGTGCCAAGAGAAGCAGAGGACTCCCAGGGCAAATGGGCAGGGTGTTCGTCCCTGGTTTCACCAGGCTACAGAGTTCATGGCTTATGCAGTGCTGGCATTGGGTCTGTATTATTAAAGCAGTGATTATCAGTCCTTATAAGAGCCCATTACCTGTTTTCCTTGTAGGTACCTATAGTCCTGTCATCTTCCTATCATCTCCCAGAAATGGCCATAGGTTTTGCTCTTCAAATTTCCATTTCAAGCACGCCACTGTCTTCTCATCAGGTTTTGCCAACAGATATTTCAAAGGTTCCTACATGAGCTCAAGTAACTAGTAGCTATAGTGGATAAGACACCATAACAAAAATACTGTATTTCATTAAGTAACACAAGGTAGAAGTGGAACATATGTCACCTAAAAAGTTAGTTTGATTTTCTAGTCCCTTCTAACCCTTTTAAATACACCATAATCCGAAGTATGATTTCATTCATTGCACACATACATGCTGCACTCAAACAAGAACTGAAGGCCCCTTTCATGGAATATTGTCTGAGAGGCAGTTTGCTGCAGGCATGTTTTCCTTGAACCTCCCTGTTCTGCTAACTAGAGTCATCTAGAGTGGAAAACACAAGCAAGATGTATATGGCTATAATGTAAGACTTCCTATTCTTTGTTCATCTTTACATCCCAATTAACTCTGCTGGAGCACATGGATAGCAACTGTAACACAACCACACAGACTCAAGCAGTCCTTAACAAATGGTTTAGGAAGGGGTAACACATTCTTAATAGATGTTTTAATAAATGCTTAATCAATTGTTATAGACCAGGAGAGTGCTCAAAACCATTTCATCCTCAGAGCTGTTGAACAGAGTGCAAGAGGGAACAGCGTGCTAGAAATACTGATTGTCAGCGGCAATCTCACATCCCCCACCAGCCTCCTCACTACAGTCAGTGTCTCCCCAGCCAGTATAACGTGTCTCCAGAAGCTCAAAGGAACACTGATATCCTGATACACCTCCTACATGCGACTCCTAGTAGTCCTGAGGGTGCAATTCTTGTTATATATATAAAAAGCAGAGCATTAGCCTTGGACCTATTTGTGCTACCATTCAACTTGGGTTAAGTAGTCCTTTACTACTCTATTATGTCGCCGGTTTTTGTCCATCATTCCCCATTAGAGATCTGCAGACAGTATGTATTACAGAAATGAACACAACTGCTCCCTGACAGCTGGCCTTCATTTAACTCTATTCATTCTCAAGTTGCCTGATAAAGGAACAGGTATCTTGCATGGCATGAAATTCAAACCCAGTAGTATCCTTAGATTGAAAAGGCAATGCCATTGTTTGTACCGGTCATTTTCCACTAGATACATAGAATCAAGTAGGTTGGAAAACACCTTTAAGATCATCAAGTCCAACCATAACATGGGCAATTCTAGGTTGATGGGCAGGGTATGCAGCAGTGCACCCATCAAAATTCACTGAGGCAAGCACAGAAAGATAAAGGATTGAAGAAGATTTGACCTCTGCTGAGCATACATCATTGGCTTGAACATCTCACAAAACCCTTTCACAGATTAAAATCACTGGTCACCTCTTCATCTCCATCCTTAGCATTTCCTGTGAGTTTTCACATCATAGCTGGACTTTTCTGCCTTGTACTCCTGCCACTTTTTTGCAGTCTCCTCCTCATGTCCAGCCTGCCGATGTGGTATGACTCCCTTCAGCACAGAGGAGGAAGGTCAGGCTGACGAAGCTGTTGAGCAGTGCCAGCAGAAGTTCAGTACATGCCAATTTGTTTTGTGAAGGAGCTCTCAGTGTAAGCACCTCTATTGTGTTTTACAATTTAATTCCAGCTTGCAACAAACGATAGTCCTTTGTGGAAGAGCTTCCCTTTCTATGATCCTAGCTTACGCACTTAAACTGCTCCTTGTTGCTAGTATCTGGAGGTCTTAACTGCAGTGTATTTATTTTTGAAGTACTCCACAGAGGTGGGAGCAGAGCTATCTTACAGGGAGGAGTGGGGTGATACAATGCCCAAATCACTGCTGCCTGCCTATTTTTGACTATTTCAATCCATATGACCTGCCCCAGGTCAAACAAGAGGTTTGTGCTTGCAGGAAGAATATAATCTGGTCACCCGAGTAAGGCTGAAATACCCAAACCACTAATGGTCTGTTATCTTCTTAGTCCAGGCTTTCCAGGCTCAGTCTTTGAACTCCTCGGGGCAGAGGTTTCTCCTATGCCAGGAAAGCATTTTAGCTTCTCCCACAAACAAATACTAGGGTTGTGAAACAGCTGTATTACTAGTGCACAGAATCAGAGACAGAGGAAGGCTTACAGACAAGTTTGGCAAATAACAGAGACCTGAAAGGGGAAAGGAAATAGGCTGAAAAACATGAAGGACATGAAAACTTCCTCCAAAGTCACAGCAGTTCCTTGGAAATTTCACATTATTTGGGTATGTAGAAACAAAGCAGTTTGGAAGCACATTACATTAGTCAAATAACATTGGTCCAAACAAAAGGCTCTCATTTTCCATGCCAGCAGATGCAACACATTTCATTAGCGAGACTCCTCAGTCTTCAACACACATTTTCAAAGCTGCCAACAAGTCTTTCTCCTGCTCCCCCCATTCCCTTTAAAACAACCAGAACATGGCCATCCGAGTCCACAGCAGGCTTTGAGCCTCTACACCTTGAAAAGAACACACTTGCCTTTGAGGCAGGACTTTGTAGTGTCCCAGAAAGATGATTTCCCAGTCCTAAAGCAAACAAAGACCTTTGCAGCAGCTCTGGTCTCCAGCAATAAGTACAATAGACATCTGCTCTGATACAAGGAAAGAGGACAGCTCTGGCGGCAGACAGGACAAATTGAGACCCTGATGCAGCCCCAGGGAACGAGCTCCCTGGGAGGACTGCATGCATCTCAGCTCCCCAGTTAGCACGTTTGCAGGAGCTTGCATAGGAGCTGCATATTGTTTTGGCACAGCTTAGCCAGGAGTGTGGGTTGGATTGCCACGGTCAAAGAACAGATGGAGAGCAAAGAAGGCTTCCTCAAATACCACCTCTCCAATGAAGAGAGCTGGCCGCTGGGCTGCTTTTGGAACTGAAATACTGTTACCACCATGGAATACGCAAATAAAACAAAAAGACAGAGAGATACTTCTCTACATCATATTACATATAAGCAATTAAATTCAGATGTCCTAGAAATGATTACACAAATCCTAGTAACTGTCACAGCAACATCCAGCATTTCACTGGACAACTTTAGCCAGCACAAGATCCTTAAAACAAATCTGTACAGGGGGTAAAAGTGATCTTTCCCTTGACTGTCATGTGCACTTTATCAGTGCTATATGAGAATGCTCACCAGCAGCATCAAAAGTGACCATTTCACAATTAGCTCTGACCATCCAGTCTCTGATCTGAGCATCAAGCTGTGGCAGAGAGAGGAGCAGTGGTTGAGAAGCATGTTATGTGTTACGTGTTACAGATAGCTGTGCATGCAGCTCCTCAGCTCCCCAGACAGCAGGGCAGAGGGGGGAGTACTTCTCAAATGTGGAACATGTATTTCTGTCCAGAGTTCCCTGATGAAGATACAGAAGTCAAGCTAAAGCAACCTGCGCAACCCTGTGCAGAGCAACCATGTCAGAGGGGTTTGGGCCCAGCATTCGCTGCCTCCAGCCCTGCAATCCTTGCGCAGGCAGCCCAAGCTTCTCCATCACACAGCAGGGACAGATCCCTGCAAGCCTACTAAAAGAGCACACTGGGCCAACTACACTTGCTGATGTGAAGAAGAAAACAAGTAGTATACTGGTTTGATTGGACCCTCTACCTGGAACAAGAGGGGAATAACCATCCTAAACCAAGCATGTTTATACTGATAGAACTCTGCCTATGGTGGTTTTAGTATTACAAGCATCTGGCTAAGCTCTTTGCAGCATTTTCCTGTGGACAGACCTGTAAGCCAAAGCAATCAGAAGTCTGGCAAGAATTCTGTCTACCTTTACCATGGCTGAGTTTGGCTATTAATGTGTTTCAAAAAGATCTGAACACATAAACCTGTAGGAACATAAACCTGTTTACAAGAATCATTGTAAACCAGCATAGAATTGAATGGAATTGATCTGGGAAGCCTGCGAGCTTGTTTAGACTGCAGCCCATAATGCTCAGTTCCAAGCTGCACTTAATACTGTTATGCTGAGGCACTTCCTATTATTGACCAACACTACAAAGCACTGTATTTCAAGGGAGCTCAGTACATATTGTGAGTAGGTCAGTCTGCAGTCCCAAGCCTGAAGCCCCTTGTTTCCAGCTGAGAAGAAATGCTTTCCTCACCTGGGCTGCATCACAAGGAGTGTGACCAGCAGGTCGAAGGAGGTGATCCTGCCCTTCTATTATACTCTTGTGAGACCTCACTTGGAGTATTGTGTGCAGTTCTGGTGTCCTCAATATAAGAAGGACATGGAACTGTTGGAGTAAGTCCAGAGAAGGGCCACGAGGATGATCAGGGGTCTGGAGCACCTCCCATATGGAGACAGTGTGAGGAAGTTGGGGCTGCTCAGCCTGGAGAAGAGAAGCTGTGTGGAGACCACAGAGCAGCTTCCAGTGTCTGAAAGGGGCCTATAGGGATATGCTGAGGAGGGGCTCTTCATTAGGGACTGTAGTGATAGGACAAGGGGTGATGGGTTCAAACTGAAATAGGGGAAGTTCGGGTTAGATATAAGGAAGAAGTTCTTTACGGTGAGGGTGGTGAGGCACTGGAATGGGTTGCCCAAAGAAGTTGGGAATGCTCCATCCCTGGTGGTGTTCAAGGCCAGGTTGGACATAGCCTTGGGTGCCATGCTTTAGTGAGAGGTGTCCCTGCCCATGGCAGGGGGGTTGGAACTGGATGATCTTAAGGTCCTTTCCAACCCAAACCATTCTATTATTCTACGCAGTAATGCTGAAAGTGATGGTTTCCACCTTGCAGGAAGTAAAACTACAGACAGGAACAGGCTACTTCTTAGAAGGCCACAAACCCCAACTACTAGGTTGTAACCCTCAGGGAACATGTCAGAAACTTAGCAATTTTCTAAAAGCAGAAAAAAAAATCAATATTCAATATTTCAGTTTTCTAAAAATAGAAGAGAGCTCTCAAACCCCAATGCTTTTGCTCCAGCTGGGATGAATGACCACCTTTCTCTGCCAAGCAGCTGCCTTCTAGCACCTCCTGAGCCCTCCCATTGCCTCCCAAAGCCTTACTTCCAGGACAGAGAAAGATGATGTCCTCCTTTACCCTAATTCCCAGATGGTGCAGTATGTTTGGCCTGAGGAAGGGCTTTTGGACCACACAATGCCACTTATTGCAGCAAACTGCGAGATACCATTTATAGTTAAGGCACTTCTGACCAGTAATCTGCATTAACCACTGCCTAAGAACAACATACCTGCAGGGTCTAACCAGCCTGCAGGGCATCTCTGCCCCAGGACACAAGGAAGGGCTGCCCATTTATCACCAGTGGGGCTGGATGCTAGTGCTGGGACGCAGGAGCAGGCTCTCCCAGCTCCTAGACACAAGGGCACAGCACACATCACCCCTGCCCTGCCTTCTCCTGGGCACCTGCCCAACCCCTGGCAGAGCCCATCCTCTGTTAAATTTGTCTATTATGTATTTGGATCTGCCATTTCCATCATAGAATCTTAAAAAGGTTAGGGTTGGAAAGGACCTTAAGATCATCATTCTAGGGGCAGGGACACCTCACAGAAAGAGAATGAAGTTCTGTGCAGCAAAACTCCTGTGCCTGTGATGAATGTTAAGCGTGGGATTAAGCTTGATTGCTTGTACAGGGTGGTTTGCTAAACAAGGAGGGGCCAGAACTACTCAACTGACCTGAAGTCAAGCACACGTTGATGTTTAAGCTCCACCAAAGTGTTTTGCACACAACTCTTAGCAGATGAAGACTGTCCTCTGCGCAATTCACAGATGGCCTTTGCTGAGAGAGAAAGATGAAGGGGAAAACAGTTACAGCAAAAATAACTCAATACAGACAGCAGAGTTATCTCCATCATTACTTTGCTGACACGAGCACATCCTGTGGGTTTGGGAAGCCAGCACAAACCTGTGAGTGACAAGCAAATTGATAAGAGAGTTCTCAGTGCACCCCAGCAGTTGCAGAACTTATTGCTTCTGCCACATCAAGCCCATGCTGTCCTCAACAGGGTTTCTAAGACAGAATTCTCACTTTTGATGTCTGCTATTATCTTCCAGCAGACCACATGATATGGGAATGAAGAATACTAAACACCATTAGATAAAGCAACCAAGAAAATACACAGAGAAAACAGGACATGCTGATGCCAAGCTTTCTAGCCATTTAAGTTACAGTTAAAGACTGGGCAGCTCTTGTCATTTTTCTTCTGGTAATACACACGGAGAGGGAAGTGGGTTAGCAGCAGTTCTTGAAGAGGACCACAGTATCAATGGCAGCAATGCCCTTTGCCTGCTCACTTTTCAGGGACAGAACTTCAACAAGGCAGGGCCCAGCCCTGCATCTTCAGCCCTCTGCCCTACTGGGGTAATGCAAAAGCTCGGCACACAGATTTAGGTGTGTCTTTTGACAAGGATTGGCCTAAATCTGCTCCGTTCTCTTGTTTCATCTGGCAAAGAAAAAATCTATTTGCTTTGGTCAAATAAGCAATTCCAATGTTTACAAATAACTGCAGCATGCAGTGGATGTAAAGCACATCGATCACAAAGCCGGTGAGTTCACAAGAGGAGACAGGATCTCTAACAAATCCTTTAATTTTTACAACCTTTCAGTAGTAAACCCTTCCCACTAGGCTTACAGACTATGCCTACTATTTTATATGCAGCCAACAGGAATGCAAACTCCACTGGAAATGGTCTCTTTGGCTTCAGACTAGCATAGCACTTCTTTTCAAGCTTGATATCATGAAGAAAAGCAGGGAGAGTCTGTAAAGGGCATTTTATCAGATGCATGCTTCTTGTGGACAGTGATTTTTTTCCCTCCAGGCTGAAAACTGTGTTATAATCCCTCAGGCTCTGAGCAAATTCAGATTCAGTTTTCAGCAGGTGCAGCTTCACTACACAGGGCAGAGCAGCCCATGGTGCAGAACAGGGCTCCCAGCTCTGTAGCAGGAAGCAGTCCATGCAGACAACGTATGTGTGTGGATGGAGAGGCTTATTCCTCCCCTGTTCTTCATTTGATCAACAACCTTTTACAGTGCCTGTCCATCTTTTACAGTGCCTGTCCATCTTTTACAGTGCCTAAAGATTTAATTTGTTGTATCTTTTTAAAGGTTGACTGAAGGACTACCACTGTGCTAATTTAACAACATAAGGGCCTTAAACGAAGTTGCAATAGAAGAGAAAGACCATAGTAACCAGTGCTTATAAGACATCCTCTCTGTGAACATCAGTAAGATGATTAATATGATAGCATGACTATCATTGCTGATTTGTAGAAATATCCAAAGATCTTGAAAAACAACCCAAAAGGCAAAAGCAGAAGGTGATTGAGACATGCTTTCAGTGGGGGATACTTCACTAATGGGTTCATCAGTGACTAGGGGACTTTGAGACAAGTGAGTCATATGGGAAAGGGAACAAGCAATTGGCATACAATGGTAGGGATAGGTCTAGGGAGCCAGCAAGTACTGATTAAAATGTGGCCCTTCATGCTGTTATTACTGATAGTCCTCTGAGAGATCTTAATGCAAAGTACTTGCACTCTCACAAAGTATAGCAGAAATATAACATAGGCAGAAAGAAATCAACTTCTGATGTGCTGCAAGACCCCAGTTAGCCCACACTGGGTCAGACTACATGCCTGCAGGCTTTGATGAATAGGATTTATTCTATTAAAAGCCTTCAATGTCACCCATCCTTTACCTACCCATGTGCCAGATCTGATTGGCTTTTTTATTCTTTTCCTCCTATCACTTGGAGAGAGATGTGAAGTTTGCACTTCACAATGGCTTACAGTTTTGCAGCAAAATGGTGTCTGAGGTGTGTTTGTGAAGGCAGTACTCAAAAATCAAATGCTTATGACTGTCATTACATTTGCTGTATATATCTCTTTGGAGATGCCAGATCTTTAATAGCGTTTCTGAATGTATCTGGCTCCAGTAACAGACTTAAACCACTCTGACAACTAGATGCTGATGACAGCATTTAGTGAGGGGAAAGTTATATTAATTTTTCAAGCCCCAAAATAGAGAACTGAGATGTAAAGATTGTGAACTGGTGTTATGCTGCACAACAATGCACAAGAAATGCAGAAGAGCCACAAACTGTATTGATCAGCAGTTACTGAGTTTGGATAATCAGTGGTCAGACATGAACTCCATTGAAATTTGGAGTTGCTCAGAATGACCAAAACATAACAGAGAATTTTACTGCTTTGCATTTTCAGCTATTTTGAGACTCTCACTTCAGAAGCTTTCAAACAGAGGAAGGTTTTTAAATAGTAAAACTGAGAGGACAGATGGAGAGCACTTTTTGAACATGCTGCCCCTCGATGTTTTACTGTATTACACTAGTCAAAAAACAGGGCACCAACAGAAATGTCACAGCAAAACCATACACCTGCACACACTAAAATACTCTCAGTTTTGATTTTAATTCATATCTGAGTTTATAGGCTAAACATATCTCAATTTACACAGTTTCATATCTTCTTGTACTATCTGCACTCTCTTTTGTCACATTTTCAACCACATGCCAAGAACTCTGTCTTTGAAGAAAATTCAGCCCACAACAGTTCTTGGCTTTCCTGGGATAACTTCACCTTAAAACCAAACTATGTCCAGAACAGTAAGCACAGTGCTGATCACAAAGGCCCCACTCTCCTAAAGCTGTAACTGGCTGGGGTTAAAGACCAGATCCCAGGCACCTCCCACCTTTGTGTCCTCTCCCCAGCCCTCGCTTCTCACAAAACACTCTTGTGCTAACTTAACAGCTGTCAGACCTTTAGCCACTTTTATATGTGCATTTAGCATCCTCTATGAGGAACTGTACCTTTTTTCCAGCAACAATTTACATCCTAGATGGATGCAGCATCACTCAGATTCTGCAGCCTGTAGTCAGCAAAAAAGGCTTTGGACCAGAGTCTTCCAGTCACAACCTTCCACCATGTCACATTTCCAGCATACCTCTCAGCTCTGACCCCAAAGAATGGCAGCCCAGACAGGTACCTTTGGTTTGCCTCAAACCGGCTGACGTTATCATGTCTTTTTTTTGCCCCTGTAACCTCTGAGCCAGAAGGACCTGAAGCTGAGCTTAGCTCCAAGTTATTTCAAATCCACTAAACTGGAAGAAAACTGTCACTTTATTCAGTTGATCTCAGTGTAAAACAGAGACTAGAGCCAAAAGCTTTGAGGCACAGAGAGTGGTATTGCACAATGGAGTCTCAACATCAGTTAGGATCTCCACGAGCCATGAGTTTTCACATCCCTCAATTTCTGTGTCTGTTCCCAACATTATGAATCCTGCTACACTGGAATATCCAGAACCTGCCTACAGGTAACGTCATGATTTTTGAGCTTTCAGTGCCACAAAAACATCTAATTCAGATATCTGTTTAATTTCACCCACCTCCAAATCTTTAATGCAACATGCTGCTAAACTGCTGCCCTCAATTCGATCAGTGACCCTGGTCTTTGATTCACAACTGCAAGGAGGAATCAAATCAGAAAACAACTTATTAAAAGCACATACATACAAACAAGGATATATTTAGCTAAGACTTTTATACTGAGTCAGATCTAAGTTCAAGAAGCTAACTGCTTTCCTCTGTATTACACTGTGTCCTGCACGTTACTTTGAGACACTCACCTCCTTCTTCTTTGTGTGTGCACTGAACTTCTATTTGCTGTTGTTTTTTCGCCTCATAAAAACAGATTATTTGCTTTTATAAAAGTTTTAATGTCACAAGAAAGAATAGTAAATGAGGTCATTAATCTGCATGTGAAATTAAACCACTCATGATAACTTTCCCCCACTAAACACACCTATTACCACTACTTGGACTCTGCTTCCCCCAGGACAGCCCAACTGCTCATGATTCTTATTAAACAACATTCCCATTCCTGCTCTTGTTGGGTTTTTAACAATGGAGTCAGCATTCAGGAAGCACTGGAAGTTGAAGTGGTCTCATTAGCCACCTTTTGCTGAGGAAAGTGTAAGTGTGTGTTAGCAGCACACTTACAACTATAGTTGTAACCTCCATGGACTACCTTTCTCCCACAGCATTTTAAAGAGCTTTGTTCAGACAGGCTTCTAAACATGACCACTTATCCTAAATAATCTTTCTGAGACAAAATATCTTACACATTACATTACATTGCAAGGCCTGGTATTTTTAATTTTCTTAAATGTTTCAATATGCATTAGAAAACATTTCAAGGAGTGCTTTTATGGCACTTCTGAACAAAATTAAATTAGAAACTGAAGCAGAGAACATCAATAGAAGCTTTAAGAAATGCAGCACACTTTGTTACTGTGCTTTGTAATCACAGAAGAATGTAGATCCCTGGAATTCCCATACAGTGACAATTCCCTGTTTCACAGCTCTTCATGAACAATTAGACTTTTCCTCGGGGTGGGGGGGAGCTTCCTCTCCCTCTCCTCTATTACTGATCATTTTTGTAATCTCTTTCCTTTCCTCAATCTTCAAAAACAATTAATGAAGTTAACTCATATTCAGTTTGCTCACTGGGAGGGAATGGGAGACCTCCTGACTTCAGGAAACCCTGCAGATAATGATGAAGTACATCATGCCTCAAGGGCAGCCTATCATTAGCCCATCTCTGTTGGGCACAGATGAGCCCACTGCAGGCCAGAGCAGGGGCTGCCCCGTCAGTGCCAGCTCTGCCCAGTCCTTCATCACGCTCCCACAAGGGGAAACAGCACTCAACATCTTGGGCATCCGTTCTCCATCTTCTTTAGTTAAAAGGCACTAGGAAATATTGTGGGGTATTTGCAGGAGTTAAAGAAAACTTTGCTGTTATTCAGAGGAGAAATAAGCAGCACGGAGATCTTCTGAGAAGGCACGTTTTTAAGAGGCCTCATCAAAAACAGGTAGTTGGCTACTATTAAAATGAGAGCCCATGACTTACTAGGGACTCAAAATCTGATTAACACTGAGAAAATTCATTTCTGTGTTCTTACAGGAGCAAGGCTGCCTACCTGCAGAGAACCACCTCTCTTCTAAACAACAGGACAGATGCAACAAAGGGGGTGTAAGCCAGGTATAGTCTCGCTCCTCTTCCCCTTCGGCTAACAAAGGTTTAGGGGAAGCTTCATACCAACCACTTCCCAGGCCTGGGCTACCAGGAATGTTTTCTTGTGGCAAAAAGCTGGAAGAAGCTGCTCTTCAGCTAATGCTGCCTGATCTTTTACAAAGAATTGGCCTCTGGGGCTTAGTGCAGTCGTAGCCAAACTATAAAGCAGAGGTGAGGAAAATGCAAGTATCGAACTGCACAAGACTGGGAAAAAGGCAGGTACAAGGACTTTGATTCTTTTTTCTTTTCTCTTTAAATTAAAAAGTGCCAAAGCAAAAGACATAAAATGACAACATCCTGGAGAACAACAGTAAAACTGGCCTTCTACTTTGGGCAGCTGCAGCTGCCAGAAAAGACACACTGGTAGCACTGAAAGTAAAGGGTAAGATTCTCCCATGGATAGAGCCGCGCATCCTTAACGGAGGTATCATCACATCTACTGATACTTTTCCTCCTTTGTGAGCCAGGCTACACAGTCCAAGACCTGCTCAGCTCTTGCCGGGAGACTCTGATCACTGAGGGAGTTCTTCCAGTGATAATGCAGCTTTTCTCCATGAAACTCAACAGCAGTTGCTCAATTCTCCATGTATCAGCTGGGTCCAATCCAGCTTAATACATCCCAAGTGTTGTTTGCCCAAATGAACAAAGCCAGGGTCTGCATGCTGTATCTCCTGAGCACAATGCTGGGTTCAGTTTCACTGGAAAACCTCCTGGAAGCATGAAGGAATTGCTGGAACAGGCCACTGGAAACTACAGCTGCTAACAGAGCATGTCAGATCCAACTTGTAACAATACCTTGCATAATGTAGTGAACAATGAATGATTTCAGGCAAATCAGAAATGCTTTAAAATCTTCAGTCTCTAATATACCAAAAGGAATTGATTAAGTGGGCTTCATGGGCATTTCAGGACAGAAGACTTTTAAGACTGGGCTTCTTTCTTATGCCATACTATAGGAGCTTATATATCATGCCTGTACCCCAAACCAAGTTTGGATGACCTTTATCAGTCATTTATATTATTACCATCTATACCATAAGTCACGTGTAGTACTGACAAGGGTGAAGCAAACAGCTTTGCACTAGGAAAAGTGGGAAGCACATGCTGAGATCTCACTTGGGGATTCCAAAATGAAGGTCTGCAACATAACTTCTACTCAGGTCCATCATCCACCCTGTACTGTACATGTCCCTCTATATAAGTGGGTGGGGACGTATTTTCATGGATTTGCTGTGTTACAGATTATTGTATTTGCCATCCTATGCTGTCTCAAAGCACCTTCACCAGCTGTTGCAGAAGATGATCCTAAAATGATGCTCACTATTTCTTCAGCTGGTTTTCCTGAAACCTGTCCACAACACTGAAGAGCACCAATTTAGCTGCCCCTTGGACCAGAGATTAACTATGGAGCAGCCTATGGGAGAGGAAATATAAAAAAGCATACAAGAAAGGAGGGAAAGGCAAACCAATTACCTTTGAATCCACAATATTAATAGGGTCTTGACGGACTCACTTCTCCTGGCCCCTGGGACATGCCAGGGACAGATAATATTTGCTACTGTCATGGCCCAGCCCCATGATCTTAAGTCTCCCTGACAATATGATGGGTAGATAAGGAAGGATAGACCATGAAGAGGCAATGGAGAAGATGAAAATGGACTTTTCCACAAAACTCCATCAGAATTAGAGCAAGGACTTTTTGTGTCTGGAAAGCAGTGAGAAGAGAAAGAGAACGTCCTACTTCTTTTGCCTTGGCTGTGAGAAGGACATGAGTATAAGCAGTGACAGGAAAATCCTTCACAGGTGACTGAAAGAAAAACCTCTGTTCTGAAGGGCACAGGAACGGCTTGTAAAGGACGGTCTTATTAAGAGGTATAAATTATGCATATTCAACAACAACAAAAATCAATAAGAGGGTTATTCCAATTACCACAGCCTCAAGGCTATAGTTACTTAAGTGCACAAAATTTACCCAGATTATTTCATTGGTACAGTACTTGATCAGTAATTCAGTCACCACACACAAGCCTACATCAGACACATTCCGAAGATATCATTGGCATACTTCCCAAAAGTGAACCTTCATGCATCTTTCATATGGCCAATATAATTAAATATACATGTACATGTAGCAGAACAAGCACTTTAAGTAATAGGATATAACCCTAACAGCAGTTTTTCTTTTTTTTTTTTTTTAAAAAAAAAATGATAAAAAAAGGACTCCCATGACAAAAAAAAAAAAAAAACAAGCATGGAAGGAGAGAAGAAAACACAGCAGTGAGAACTACGCACTGGTGGAAATAAGGACTGCTTCAAAGCCTGCAATGGTACGTGGATATCCTTACACTGAACTGGGATACTTTCTTGTATCCCACTGACAAACCTGTGAGAATCAGGAGTCCTGTGTCCTCCTGTGACTCTCCCAGGGTACCTGTAGATCTGTAAAGTGGCTCTGCTCTGCAGCCCAGCTCTGCATTGCCTCATCCTTCCCTTGTCCCAAGCACGCTCTAGCCTTTCACCAGACTGCAATGGACGACATCCAACCCATGGAAAAAGGGGCGTAGAGAAGCAGAATCAAGGCTGCTGTTAACAATTTCTTCCTCATAATGTCAGTCCAGCGTATTTCAACAGCACGATGTCTTTCATTCTCAAGTTAAATTCTGTCACGAAAACCATTTGATTTTCATCTAGCTGTAAGTGATTTACGGGATACATATTTTATTTTAGGAACACTGCTTTCAGGTGTTTACAATTCATGGGACTATACTCCTTCAAATTCCTCCCATCTGGATTATATCATCTTTACTACCATCTGGATTATATAACCTTTACTACCTGAACTACTACACCAGTCTGTGGACCTGAAAGTGATTTCACTGCTTTCACCCAATGAACTGTATCTTCTCTTTCTTTCTTTAAGGTTTATTTTCTCTCTTCCCTCACCTCCCATAAGGCAGAGAGTGATCAGAGGGTTACTAATAATGAAGATCTGCATGTAAAACTAATAACAAACCTTGGTTTTAAAGGCCCCACTTGATAAAAATTTATAAGGACTAAAGTGCTCATAGATTTCACAACCTACAACACATTTGCAGATATATTTACATAGAAAGGACCCAGTCATCCACGTGGCTGAAGCAGTTTCAGACGTACAGTCCCTGCTAACTTGTTCAATAGTGCCTGTGGCTATGGAGGATATCTACAGTCACATTTGTGTACAGCCCAGCACCATTGGGAAGCAGCCTCAGCTGGCAATACACATACAGAGCAAACTATACTGGATCCCACAGGACCTTGGAGTGAACGTAAACTCAGACTTTCAACAATCACCAGTGATCTCAGTCTGTCTCAGTTTGTCTCAGTTTCTGTACTTCTCAATGGACATCCTTTAGAAGAAAGTAACTTCAGGAACTACAAAACACCCAAAAGTGGCAAATAGGAAACATGAGCCCATCTCTCAAGAGGCACTCAAAATGGAGGCAATCCATCATTAAAAAATAAGATCCACTTTTCCTCCTGTCCCAAAGTGTTCATGGAGCTGACCCATAAACAGAGAGGAAAAACACATCTCTCCAGAAGGATAGAAAGAGCCAAGACAAAGTAAGATGTGTTACTTGCATTTTACGGCAGCCTTTGTACTATAGTACAAAGGTCTGCAGTGTGGTGTCACACAGGCTTGTGACAGCAACCCTGAGCAAGGAGCTCACAGCAGCAGAGGTGATGGAAACAGAGTGGGAGCCAGCAGGAATTCTCCAGTTCGATATGGTCCCTGTACACTCCGAATGATGCAATTAAAGCCCTATTTCTTCTTCAGCAAGTGAAATCTATGACATGGTAGGAACACCCCAAATCAGGTAAATGTGAGGACACACACAGAGGCAACAGCATTGATAACTGCACCTGCAAGACTCTGCTCTTGCAAGCTGCTGGTAATGCAAATGGTGCCACCTGAAAAGAAGTCCTTGACATGTGAGCTGACAACTCAGTGTCACATTAGAGTGCCAGCACAATTTTCAGAGACTTCACTTGTAAAATGGAAGGAGAGCACCTTTCTGCTGAGGTATTTTTAAGTGCTTACTACAATGTGGCTTAGATTCCCTTCAAAATATCTAACCAATGCCCAATTCCAGGCTCCCTCTGTGAGCTCCTCATCTCCTTCCTGTGGCAGCTGCTCCACATGGATATGCAGGACAGTGCTGAAATTTCTGTTGTGCTGCACCTTACACACAGTTGAAAAGGACCCTTTTCAGGGCAGGAAAACTTTGGTCAGCAGCCCTCCCAGCAAGGCCATGCTGAAGGACACATTCCTAAGCTGATGGCACAAAGCCCTCTCTCAATGCCCAGCTCCCAGTTGAATAGGACATCCATGCTCCCTACCACACCTCCCAGCTTGAGGACTCTCCCACACCACCATCCAGGGAAGTACCACTTCTGCACAAACAACAAATAATCATTCAATCATCCCCTGTTAATAAGCCAAAACCAAACACCGAACCTGAGCTGCCTTCTGCTGGGCTCTGCATCTCATACCACACTGGGACTCAGGACCTCTGTGGTACCTGGAATAAAACCAGAAAAGTCGACTGAGTGCCAGCCCCACTGGAGCATCCATGTGCTGGAATCAGCCTTTGAGAGCAGGCTGCAGAGAAACCCATGCCAACTGCAAGACAGCCACCCAGCTGCATTGCTTGCTGACCTTTCCAGATAAGTCAGGTATTACAACATGTACTATTAGCCATGTAGTATTGAACATATGCTTCACAAGCTGCACCAAGCCCCACTGTGCTCTATAATCACTCCATTTTAGGCAGGGTAAGCCTCAGCAGCTAGATGCTAGCTAGATAACAATTTGCACATTATGCTCAGAGTCGTTGCGGTGACAGTACCCATCTCTGGGTCTGTTAACTAAGTGGTCAGATTCCCAGGGGTGCGAGTATGCTTCAGTAAAGCCTTAAAGCAGGAAGAGATTACTCTATAGGATGCTCAGCAAAGCATGTAGACTTACATTCTTCCCAGCAACCACCCCTTTAGCAGTTGCCCCTTTGCTGAAGCAGCAGAAAAAGAGTGAGTAGCCTTATTTCCTGCAAGGTGCACATAGGTTACTGCAGCTCAGCGGCTGCAAGGTCGCTCACTCAGCATCATAACCACATCTGGAGGCCAAGGATGGTGCTGTCAGCCTTTTGACTTTATACCTGCAGTTTCTGCCAAGCAATACCTGCTTCTATGATAAGGGAGAACCCAGGTAAGACGAGGTAGTATTTCATGAGTCCCACAAGCCAAGCTGGCAGGCAGCAGGATCACACTGCAGTTGTATTTACCACCAAAGGCAAAGTGAGCCAGGCAATAAAAGCAGCCACAGCTCAAAAGGCAATTTCCTTGTATTTAAAAACAAATCTTGCAGACTAAATTAGTGATGAACAGGAACTTATTTAAGTTGGATTCAACACCACATGGTTTGGTTGCAGGTATGTAAACTAAGGATCATTCAAAAACTAGCTTCCTGGGGCATCCCATTGGGATGCAGAGCAGTGCCTTCGAGGCTGCTCTGCCTGCTGCAGCTGCATGTCTCACTGAGCCCACCACCACATTAGCAGTCCCACGCACACTGGGATTTGCATGAAAGGAGCAGTTATCAGCAATTATGGCTTGCCAAGGCAAAGTTTTTCAAGGCCGCTTTACAACTGGTGACAGATGTAGCATTCCCAAGTTTAAGCTATAATTTATTCTTAGCCTGGGCAAGAAACAGAAGGGAAAAACACTGTGCGTTTTGCAAAGGCACTCATTTAGGCATCTGAAAAATAACGTTACAAAAAGGGGAAGGAGGGAAGATGAATAGGAACTAAAGGAATGAATAAACTGTAGGCAGAGAGCCAGAATTTAATATTCCACAAGGGTGACAAATATCCAGACGGATCTGCTTCTCAACAGGTCAACTCTAGCTTTTTGGTCACAGCAGAAGGTACCAGCAGCCCATACATTCCAGCTGTCCTGTCCTTCAGGGCTCAATCACAGGTAATAATCACAGTGTGCATCCCTTAATCCAGCTGCATTACAAATATCAGACCAAATGCCTGGGATGCAAGAGAGGGGATTGTAGCTAAGAGCAAAACCCATTTCCACCTAGGGTATGGAGCAGCACTGGAACCTCTCTTCCCATGACTCCTCCATCTCTGCCATAAATTCAGCCCTATAGGGAAGCATAGGCTGAAGAGCCACGACACTCTGCAGGATGCTCCTGTGGTTCTGGCTGCCAGGACAACTAGGACCTGGTGAAAGTCCCTCACACTTTGCCTGCAATTCCAGCTCTCTGGCATTGTTTCAGCTCAGTGTGCAAAGCCTGTGACAGAAAAGGACATATATTTCTAAGGCAGCTGTTGCATGTGGTACCCACAGGATAATTCAGGCTGAAAGTGACCTCAGGAAGTTTCTAGTCCAACCCCTGCTTAAAGCAGGGTCAGCAATGACATATCACTAGGTTGCTCAGAGCTTTACGACATGAAATGCCAGGTCAGCAGCTCCATTCTTCTTGCCTTTCAGAAAGCAATTCACTCTCTTTCTTCACAAGAGGAAACAAAGCTGGGATGAGGAGATTCCTCTCATGTGCTCTTTAGAGGAATGCAGACTCTTGGCTGCCCAGCTGGCCACAGTCTGAGGTGAAAAAACTCAGCCTGTACACCTACAGACCCTCTGAGACAAAGTCCTTCTCCAGCTCCATAGAAGTTCCTTTCTGGCCTCTGCAAAGATTACGGTTTGCATATTCCTGCTTTCAGGAGGGTTTTGAGATACTCAATTCAATGAGCTGATCTGGAACAATCAGCTCAGCAGAAGTCAGCAGCTGGGTGTGTACGGCTGGAGTTAGCATACCCTTCCCACCACAGGCACATGGCACTCACCATCCATAGTGCAAGTGTTTTAGAAAGTTCAAGCCATCTGCTATTGAGAAGTGACAAGACAGAGAGACTGGACACCTTCCTCGTGTCTGGTCTGACACTTTACCAACACATGTTCAGAACCTCCTCTGGGGAATCAGAAACCACTCTGATATGATGATACAGAATGACAAGTGAGATGGGTTCATTGGTTTTTGCAGGTTTTGGACATCTATAATTCAAAATCTCCTGTGTATTTCCATTTGTTTTTTCCATTTTCCTATTTGATACAGCACAAGTGAACCCTTCAGTGAGTGAAATGTTCTGAAGCCGTGACTCCCTTTCCCATTCCAGCTGCTTCAAAAGGACTTCTGCACCATAGATGATTTGCTGAAAGCTGGCTCCAGCATTACTGTGCATGATCTCCAGATTATAGGTTATATCATTACTAGTACTGCCACATGCTCTCAGAGGTCACAGAACACCAGCACTAAAGCCTAATTTTCGTTGCCCCACATCTGCTCTGGGTGTGAACAGTACAGCTCATCTTTGGTGCATGCTCCAAGAGTTTCAACTCTTTGGAGGTTTTTCCCTGCTCAAATCAACAGGTCTCTCCACCATGTGCAAGCTTTATTCCCCAAACACCTCATCAAGCTTAGTCTAAGTCTGCGCAGCAGAGCGGAAAGCCACACGCTGGATGTGATGTGACAGCCACCATCACCCCAACTGTGCAGGGAAAGGTTCCCAGCATTTTTTACTACAGAGTTCAAAGCAGCATTCTCAATGCCTTGTTTCCAAAAACAGGTGAACAGACTTGGCAAAAACAATAGTAATTTTAGAAGACCAGCCTACAGCTGTCTTTGCAGAGATCAACCCAAGCAATTACAGTCAGGCAAAATGATCAACAGCTAAAACCAGCCCTGCAATTTCTGGAAAACCACAGTCACAAAGCACTATCTGACATATCTATTGTAAACTCACACATGGTTGTTTGCAGTGTTCCTCACACCCTGCATAAACAGCAAAGCTATTTTTACTTGCATAGGTTTTGTTACTCCCTCACCTATTTGAGACTGTCTAATTTTGCAATGAGAACAAGACAACAGTTCCCTTATAGGTAAGATACTATGAAGCTCAATATACATAACATGTAAATACTATTTTCCCTGCCACAAGCAGTAGCTGTATACCTTTACAAGGGGAGAAACTATCCTTAGAGTGCCAAAGGAAGGAGAGGAGCTCAGAAGGGGCCTCTCCCTCTCTCTTCCTCCTTCCTCTACAGTCCTGGCACCTCCAGCATCTCAGGCTACAGCTGAGCAATAGCCTCATCTTCCCTCCCCCCCACTGCAAGGTGTTTTCTTGCTGCCTTTCTCTGTAGCCTTCAGAAAAAACAGGAGCCAAGTCCCTAATCAATTTCCTGCAGTCCTGATCCTCTCTTACAGGGTCAAGCCCTGAACAGGATCAAAGATGTGTCTGCAAGTACAAGGCAGGAGTCCTGGGAATCAGCTGTGGCACTAAGAGGTCACTTCTGCTATGGAGTTTTTCTCCAGGGGGATGGCTCTGCATCCTCCTCTCACTCATGGCACAATCAGATCCCAATTAAATACATTTGCCTTTTCCCTGCTCTCATATATCCCCTGCCTATCTGCTGAAAGCAGATGCTCATAACTGGAGACAGGAGCATCTGACAAGACCTTCAGAGCCATTTCTCCTCCTCCTCTGTTTGTACCACCCTGCAGTTTTCCAATTAAGGCTTGTTTATTCAAATTTCACCTCCCTTCCATCCTGTATTATTAAGGGCCTTCTACTCTTTCATGCCAAGATAGTAAATACATCATTAAATCATATGAAGGCATAGCCATGTGCTAAGAAAAGAAACAAAAGTTATGATTTGAAAATCTTTTGTTACTTATATCAGTGTACAACTTTACACATACAATATATGACTTGTATGTAGATGATAGATTCATGGTTTACTATACTGTGAATTTAGTGTGAACCGCCTTAAACCATGAGGAGGTAAGGGCAGACTCTGAAGTCACTGCTGACAAGACTATGTCCAATGCAGGCCACAGAACAAGTTCTGTAAGAACCACAAAGATCTATGTGGCTCAGCTTTCCAGCTTCAGAAGACCTAAAAGAGTGTTTGTCCCTCAGAAAGAGGAGTTCCACCAAGTGCAGCAGCAGATGATCCAGTTTTGGTCCAGTAAAACCAGGGAGGCAGAAGGTACACAGTCGCTCAGGTTGAGACAAACCATTCAGTAGAGCTGCATTTCTAGTATCCATTTGCAACCATCTCTGGTTTGAAGTTCTTGCTTGCCACATGATGAATTACACATATTGCAGTATCTTCTGCTAAATCACACACACTGGACTAAGGGAAAGTAACCTAGCCAAGAAGAGGTATTTGACTTCAAACATACCACAAAAATCCCTGCTCCTGCAAAGCTCAGACATTTATTTGGGACACTAAAAAGAAATTATATTCAATTCTCCAAACAATAATTACTCATCTCTTCAACTCCTGGGCATTACTCTTTCCTTTGTCTCTCTCAGTCCCAGCCACAGATGGGGGTAAGAGACTGTAAGTTTCAAAACAGGCTAAGAATTTTGAAAGACTTACACAAATCCATTCTCATCTTTTTCCAGGGGAAAAATCCTACCCAAAGAGAGCTCCTGATGAGAACGCACGCCTGCCAACACCAATAATCTTTGATGGCACACATTCCTATGCAAGTCAGGAGGTGGTTTCCAAATTTCACACTTAATCCTGGTGTCTGCTGTTGCTGAACAATTCAGCCTTCTGTCAACAGCTGTCTCTGCTCCAGGCACTGAATGGCTCATACTCAGCACACCAAAGCCATTATTTATAGCACAGCATGCTCTCATGATGACCGCTTCACATTCCTTTTGATAAACAGCTGTGAGTATGGAAAGAAGAGGTGATCAGCGCTTGGACACACAGCCCAGGGTGCTGGGAACCACTTCAGCAGGTTGGGGTTCTTTAGACTGGTACAATGTGAGTTTCCCAGTAAAAAAATCTTCCAACCTCTGATTCCACATCAGCTAATCTGGAGGCAAAAGAAAATGCTGAATGCCCCCTTCCACCTAAGCATGTGCACAGCACAACATAGAATCATAGAAGAGTTTGGGTTGGAAAGGACCTTAAGATCATCCAGTTCCAACTCCTCTGTTATGGGCAGGGACGCCTCACACTAGACTCTGTCGCCCAAGGCTCTGTCCAACCTGGCTTTGAACACTGCCAGGTATGGAGCATTTACCACTTCTCCGGACAACCTGTTCCAGTGTCTCACCACCCTCACAGTAAAGAACTTCTTCCTTATATCTAACCTCAACTTCCTCTGTTTTAAGTTTAAACCCATTCCTTCTTGTCTCATCCCTACAATCCCTCAAACCAGCATCCTTATAGTCCCCTTCAGGAACTGGAAGCTGCTCTGAGGTCACCACACAGCTTCTCTTCTCCAGGCTGAACAGCTCCAACTTTCTCAGCCTGTCTTCATGCACACATAATCTTGGAAATGACCGTCACCCAGGATGTGGCCCAAAGGACCATCTGAGCTACACTGGCATTTTCCCTTCCACCCCACCTGATGGCTCTTCAGAAAGAAGAGAAGGCAGAGGATCAACTCATCTGCTTGCAGCAACTGTGAAGCTGCTGGGAATTCTCAGAAGGCATGCCTCCAGCCCAGGTTAAACAATAATATGTGGCACAAGATACACATCAAATTCATCAATTTTAAATGAAGACTGTGCCAAAGATGTGCTCTTTTAATTTAAGATGTTCAGCCACTTCAATAACTGGAGCATGGGAGAGAGGTCTACAGCAATAAAGACCTGGTTTTGTATGAGGAAAAGCTGCTGTTTGGGCTATGTGTGGCCAAATAAAGGAAACAATCAAGCTGGAAAGAGAGATCTTTCCCTGTGGACTAACAGGCCCTTGAAATATAGATGTGTGAAACATCCCTTTTTATCATGTTCTTCTAAGATCTTTATATTCTCCAAGTTGCAAATTAATGGGACAAAACGCCACCACACCACAGTATTAGATATAAAGAACATTGGCAGGCGTAATCCCAAGAGCTTTCTTCATTTCATGATAAAAAACAGTTTTGGTTATAATCCAGGAGAATAATGCAGGTACAGGGAAGCTCCCTGATAGCTTACTAGCCACATTCAAGTAGGCAGGTCTCCAGTGCCTAAAGGGGCTACAGGAAACCTGGAGAGGGGCTTTGGACATGGGATGTAGGGACAGGACA